>WIGO01000073.1:0-161456 GCA_014235945.1 Colletotrichum plurivorum
GGGGGGGGGGGGGGGGGGGGGGGGGGGGGGGGCGGGGGGGGGGGGGGGGGGGGGGGGGGGGGGGGGGGGGGGGGGGGGGACTTTGGTGGCATCATGACGAGATGGGTCGAGTGGGTGTGGTGGGTCGCCGCTTACTCTCTCTATCTAGACGGACACACTGAATCTTCAGGAGTGCTTCGGTGTGTCGTTGTGCATCCAACTACCGGAACTGCATTTGGGGGAGTAGCCATCCGGGTGTGTTCCGGTCAGAGGAGACGAATGAGCGCGCGAGATTGAACGTTCGAGGTCGAGGTACGTCGCGATACCCTCCATCGTTTAGGAGGTTTGGTAATACCCCGCCCTATGTGATTATGAAACTTTGTTTTTTGGTCACGGCTCGTCTTGGAGCTAGGTGGGCATACTACAGAGCTACATGTATACTACGAGGTCATATAACCACCACCAGAAAGTGCAGCTTGGTGCGGAAACGTGAAACAGCCGTTGGCCGATGGACGGCCGAGTTTCGTGAGGTGACAGGAAGAAAACATCAACCCTCCTCCTCCTCAGTCTCGTCTTCAGAAATACGACCTGCAGGATCACCGTTCCTGTCTGTTATGTTTCTGTTCTGAGCAGGAAGTCATCGCCTAGGTCCTGACAATGTGCATATTTAGTCATCGGAGTGCGAGGGCGGTGGAGTTCCGATGGTCCCGAACGCTTCCGCCGGGCTCGGCCGGGGAGCCCGGAGCGGGTTCCCCACGAGGGCTCGCCTGGTTGGCCTCGATGCATGGCTCCCTCAGGCACCACCGCACACGTGGCGTGGGCCGGCAGCAAGGGCGATGTCATCGTGACTGATATGAAGCTTTTCTTCCTTCTTCTCATGTGCTTCTCGGCGTGAGGCATGACCAATCCTCTGGCCGGGACCCCGGCTCTTGTTCGAAGTGGAGAACGGCGAACGGTGCGTCTGTGCATGCTTCCATCCCGGGTCGGCATTTGCTTGAGTTCCAGAGCCCGTCCATCTTGTGGGTTTTCCCGGCATGGGCCTTGTACCTCGAGTTTGATCGGCCAGAAAGTCAGGATGACACCTCTGAGACGCAGCATGCTGTCAGGAAAGATCTACATATCTTGCTGGAGACGTTCTATGCTTTCCTTGGGACAAGAGTCTGTATGAGACTGGAGGATTGCTTTCTGATGTCTGCAACAACGACAGCGCAGCTTAGCCGGGTGACGAATTGGCGATGGCAGAGTGACGACATGTGCATACCCTGATCTCCATACATAGTACCTCTCCGGTGTCTACTGTAGTACTCAGGTACACCCGTCCGCATGTGCCGGGATGCCTTCCGGCGCAGACGGCTCTGGCGCTCACATAACCTCGAGCTCTTCTGGCTCCATCCTCGACTCATCAAGATCCCCACTGCACCACTTCGTGACTTTTACTACACCGGATTGGCGGGGCCGTACACAGACTACGATCTCGACCAGGGTCGCTCCCCGGCAGCCCTGGGAGCGGGCCTGCTCCCTCTCTGTGAACAGTCACTAGACCAGCCCATCACGTCCCTCGTTGCTTCTAGACTGCAACCTTGGTGTTCTCGAACTTGACTCCAATCATGGTCTCCTGACTTGCAGAGCTTGCCTGGCGCGACGTCGAGATCTCTCGCAGACTTCCGATAGGGCGGGGCCTTTTCTACGTTCTTACCTTGCTTCTGCCCTCCGTCTCATCCGCTCCCTGCCACCATTACTGTTCATGTAGGTAGCGGGAACATGGAGAGGGGCCAACATGGCCGATGTCGAATCATGAGCCTCCATCCCGGAGCTCTCTAGGCCTTCGGCGAGCTCGGACGTCGATGTGACGGTGGACTTGCAGTCGCTTCACATTCTGGAACCTGGTGGTGACATATTCATGTTGACCGAGGGGGACTCTTGGCTGGATCTGAGGTATAAGACCGTCCCATCCTCCCCCTCCAACAAGTCCTTTCTCATAGCAGCATCGAAAATCACCATCGGCCTTCGTGATATAGTTCGTTGAGATCGCAGCACCAATCGCCTCGAAAGCATCCACTATCATCACACAACCAACTAATTACCTACGCAATATCTAATCTTAACCTACCAACCACTTCAACCATGGGTCTCATCTTGAAGCGAGTCAACGAGGCTCTGTCTATCAACCCGCCGCCGAATGTCCAGCAGCGCCTCAGCGCGAACGGCTCCAACTGGCTCTGGGCCTGCGTTGCCCTCTACTGTGTCGTCTTTGTATGTTCCTGCCCAGCTCACCTGAAACGTCTTCATCCAACTAACAAGACCAACCAGCTCTGCGTGCTCACAATGTCCTTCAAGCCCCGCGGCAACGAAAAGATCTTCCACTACCTCCTGAGCGTCGCTTTGCTCGTCGGCGCCATCACCTACTTTTCCAACGCGTCCGACCTCGGCTGGTCCCTCGTCTCCAACCGCCAGATCTTCTTCAACAAGTACATCAACTGGGTGGTGTCCTTCCCCATCGTGAACATCCTCCTCGGCCTCGTCGCCAACTCCTCCTGGGCCACCATCGTCTGGCACATCTTCCTCTCCTGGATCTGGGTCATCAGCTACCTCGTCGCCGCGTACACCCCCTCCGTCTACAAGTGGGGCTTCTTCGTCTTCGGCACCATCGCATACCTGGTCATGGCCGCCTCGACCTTCATGGACGGCACCGTCGGCGCCAAGCGCGTCGGCACCCGGGGCGACTACTTCATCCTCGCCGGCTACTTCAACCTCCTGTGGCTCCTTTACCCCATCGCCTTTGGCGTCTCTGAGGGCGGCAACAAGATCGGCGTCACCCCGCACTTCATCTTCTTCGGCATCCTGGACGTGCTGATGATCCCCTTCGGCTCCATCATCTTCCTCATGCTCTCCAGGAAGTGGGACTACAACGCTCTGAACCTGTACTTCACCCAGTATGGCCGCGTGCCCCAGGGCGGTCACTTCCCCGAGAAGTCGGCGGCCGGAGTTCCCCCGGCGACGTCGACACCGGCCGCCGCAGCTGTCTGAGCGATGTTTGACGATACTACCAAGCCGATGGATACGGCCGATGTCGCAGGAAAGATCAAACCTTCCTCGAGGCTTCCGACCAGCGTGGTCGTTACATGGTCGTCCGACGGGGTCAAGGGTTTCACCCTGATTGCGATACGCGAAATATGACAAGTCGAAAATGATGAGAGAAAGAAAAAGAGCACACTCGTTTGATGCAGTCCTCGGGATGGCGGGGTCTTTGCGAACTGGCTAGACCGGGCGGAGTATGAACTGGAAATACCCTCACTCGTTTGATTATTCTAATATTCCCCATATGTTGTATTGTTGGGCAGTTGTCGGGAGAGAACGGCGGAAGGCGGGAAAGGCCTAGTAATGTGTAACTTAGTTGCTACATGAAGGTATACGTATCTTGTGTTTCGATAATAGAGCTTTGCATGCACTCGAGATGCTCAGTTTGAATGTGCACGTCAAGTAGCCACGGCTGGAATGGAGTGAGGGAATAAGTTATACTAGATCTAGTTGGCAGGTCTCTTTAATTATTTCGAAACTAGCTTCCTTCAGGGCAACATTACGAGCCTATAACGCGCGAGCACTGTCGACGACGAGGGAACCGCTCCGCATCCGCGGCATCTCGTCGTCGCCGGATAGGGCGGGTGTTCCGGTGCTCCACACGGCCCGCTCCGGGGCGGGAATCGACGTCGCTGTCTCGAAGGACCCGGCGAAGTACATATATTGAAGTTGTTACCGGATTCATTGTTGATGTAGAAATCTCCTGGGTTATGAATATTGATCTCATGCTTCCGAAAACCTCGATTTCTCTTAAACCTGAGGTATCTCACTATTCACGTATGCTCACGAATGCACTTCGCGACGTTCTTCCGGCTCATGCCAACCCCGATCTAGTATTCATGCATCGGTCTGAAACTTACAGTTCTAATAGTAGACTGTATCAATGATGACTTCGAGTCTTTCAGTACGTAGGGAGATATCTCGAACCAAGTCTTTGGTAGCCGAGTTGGCCTGATCCAGTTAACCAATATAAGACGACCCAGGTGTTGACTACAAAGTTGTGCTTATGTAGTTGAAATCTCCAGAGCTGTCACTTGGGCTTTGTATCAAAACCCAGACTAAGACTTTTCGGTATCTAGCATTGTTTATGGGATATTTTGTGCCAAAAGGTGCAACTCCCGAACATCAAAGATGGTTGTGACAAGCCCCATTCTGTCCCAGCCCAGGGGACAAGTGTGAGCTTTCGTACAGCAAACCCGGTCATACCGAACTCTTAGAAGACACTCACTTAGACAATTTCAGAAGTTCCGCCATGCATCAGAAGAGAGTCAATGCCTCCATTAGGCGAGGAATCGGCAGACAGCACGAGCGATGGCAGGCCGCGAGCTTTCCCACATAATTGCTGACGTGGCCTGGTTGCGAGGGCGACAGACTAGAAGCCAGGGAAAACAAATGCAAGAGTTGCAACAAAAACTTTTAGACATTGAATTCAACTGGACGCCCAGCACAGATTGCGTCGGCGGTTCACGTTATCAAAGGCACTACTACTATGTGACGAGCGAAGCCAAAGGCCCA
Organism: Colletotrichum plurivorum; assembly: GCA_014235945.1. NCBI lineage: Eukaryota > Fungi > Ascomycota > Sordariomycetes > Glomerellales > Glomerellaceae > Colletotrichum > Colletotrichum plurivorum. The sequence continues at coordinate 4,573 of WIGO01000073.1, forward strand.
ACAAGAATGCGACGCCATCTCCGCCAAAGAAACAGCTCAAACCTGGCGTCAGTGTTGACTAAAAAAAGGCCTTCATTCAGCGAGTGATCAAGGACTGCTTTTCACCAGAAATTTGGCCATGTCGATCAAACCGTGGTATGTGTCGAGGATAAGCCTTCAAGACACCGCGATATCACAATATCATCTTATCATCCAAGGGGAGCAATCTCAGGGAAGGAATTCCAACTACTCGTTGATTCATACAGATCCCTACGATGTCAGTAATGCGGTCATCAGTATACTTAGTTACAGGTCGTCAGCGAGAATACTACTCGGGATCAATATTCCGAATGTTGCTTTTAAACACACGGTCGTTCGTATCAAGAGATGAAAAGCAACCCTGACTACCCCTAGGGTTACTCCAATCCCGAAGAGAGGGACCAGTGTCATTGACCTCTTTCAAAGACACTCCCAGGTCGTCCAACAATATCTGGATGGGGCCACTCTCAAACCCAGACGTGATCCAAGTCCCGTCAAAGCCCAGACATCACGACAACCATTTACGGGCCCAGCCGACATGAACGCATGAGGAAAAGGAACACCTGACTTGGAAAAGCCAATAGACCGGTTAGCGCAGGTCTAGCCAGTGGTCCATGTTGGAGAGCCTCGTTCGACAATCCCCAGTGTTTTCGAAGACCTCAAGCTCACATCTGTAACCCCACGCTTTCGCAGCCGGAATGCATGTAATGTCAAAGCTGCAGCACACACTAGACAGGCGTCTCCTCGCAGGAAAAGGCAACGACCGGCCCCCGGCCGCCCGGACTTTACGGGGACGTCAAGCTCCCCGAAGGCCCGCGTCAGGAGACACGAGACATGCAGCAGCCGCCAGCGCCAGGGAGGGAAAGGCACTCGCTCTAGACATGCATGCACCTCAAGACTACCAAAAAAAAGCAAGCAAAAAACATGCTCAGAAGAGAGACATGCTTCGACGCATAAATCGCAGACGAACGACTTGACTACTACTACCCCTTGCTTCCTCGATTCGGCTGCCCGTCCGCAAACCCACGTGGTTCCTTTCTTTTGCCTTCCTTGGCTTCCTCCTCCCGGTGTCTGGACGTCCTTCGTTCCCGGTCAGAGGTTCCGTTCAAATCCCGACGTCTACCTCCCTCTCCTCGGCCCGCTGCAGGCGAACCTCGTCTACGTCTGACATGAAGCGTCTGCGTAAGGTTGCGAAGACGCCAATCAATGAGGGAGAAGGAGAAAGGGAAACAGGACGAACGTTCATGCCCGCAGCTAATTAAGGTGTCCCCGGAAACGCGGATAGACTTGTTCGTCTAGCTATAGAGTTTGCGTGTTCCTGTCTCTTGTTCTCGTCTAGTGGCGAGTTCAGTCGAGCGAGGCCTTCGGGGAGGCAAACTTCTCCCGATTATTCTTCAATCCCAGGAACCCAAAAAAGGCAAAAAGCATAACGAAAAAAACAAATTTGGAGCCTGCAGGATACGACGCACACATACACACACACGACGAATCCTGAAAGTCTCATGCGTTGGTCGGGTCTTGGTATCGCACAGTATGTATGCTAAACGTAGTGTTGCCCTCCTCGAAAAGAACATCATGAACCCTACGCCCTACGGCGCGCGAGTAATTTTGAACGAGTTCGTTTGAGGGTGTCACCAGCCGCCAGGTAAAGAAGAAAACATAAGCCGGAGCCGGGATGACTGCTGGAGGGGACCTGGATGTTGTTTCTCCCAAGGAAGAAAAAAAAAGGTTCAGCAAGGTTTTTTTCGAAGAAGGGGGGTGGTGTCAACGGAAGAGCGAGAGCGTGCACTGGGTTCAGGATGAGACGACAGTTACCTCTCGCCCTTTCGCGTTTAGCCAGTTTTGTAACCGGCGCGAACAACGGAACCCTGACGAAGGGAGAGGCAAAGGCAAGGAGGAGCGGTCGATCGCGAACAGTCACGTCACACGCCTGCAGCTGAGAGAATCGTCTGTCGCGCGACAGGAACTAGCTAGCTGTGGGTTAGGGCAGCAGAAACGTGGGTTTTGTCGTCGACGAGCCTCGAACGTGTGTAAGGATGATGAAGGTGGAGGAGGCATGATGATGCTATTCGACCGGCCGACTTCTTCCTCCCTTCCGTCCCCTCGTTCTGGTGGAACATTATTCACGGCCATGCTGCCATCCGGCCAGGGGAAAAAAAAACCGACTAATTCCAAGACATGTGCGCCCAGCCCGCATCTACACTAGGCATGGCTGAGGGTACCAAAAGGGACCCAAAGAGTTCGCATGCTCAAACACAGCCCCACAGGGGGCACATATGTCATGGTGAAGTGACGGGAAAGACAAGTGAACGTGCGCCAGAATGTTTCTAGTTTTATCTGTATCTCCTATTGGGGGTGTGTGGGAGTTGATAAGAGGCTGATAATGGGTTTCAAGAGGCAGTGTGGACTCAGAAACCAGTGGCCGTCGTGGTGGAAGCCGGCTCTCGGGGAATCCTGGCTTGGAACATCGGGTTCCCGCAGATTGGTAATACCCTACGGCGTGAGGCATCTCTTCGTCTCGTCCACCACCTCTTGGGCTTCCGTTTATTTTGGGTTGTGAAGGCCTCCTCAGCCTCAACCAGGTGGTCCTAGGAAAGGAGACCGGTGAGGAAGTGGGTTGGCTGGCAAATGCAAGCGCTTTCAACCCCGTTCCCTCTGACGAGTATCCTGCACCATGCAGTCCCGCAGAGAAACTTACACGTGCAGCACGCGGCAGGGCTATTGTTTGCCCTCGCCTAGCGACTAGTCGACCGGGGTTACAAAGTGCGTCCAATGCTGTGCGACGGCGGCAAGACATTTTGAGGCCTCGATGAGGCAGGACGTTCAAACAGGCACCCCCCGAAAGGGGACCAGAGCAACCATACGAGCCTGCGAGATATGGTTGGCATGGGAGAGATCTGGGATGCTATGGTATGTCGTCCAACGGGAGGCGGCGGCAGCGACAGTGGACCACGACCAGCCACCCACCCACCGAACAGCGTCGCTAACACCGGCATTATCTTCCTGGCGACCTTCTGTAATACTATGTACGGCGTCGCACGGCATGTCCAGCAGCTCGATCATACTGAGAGGACGAGGCCAATGAGCGGTAAGCGACGGGAAGGAATCGAGATGACATGCGAGATTGTTGGCTGGTGCATCCGCGAGTGGGATGTTCGCCGTGAGAGCCGACCTGGCCTGCGCCTGACCGGTTTCCCTTGCGTGTCATTGTCTTACCTCAACTCCAAGAGAGGGGTCGACGTCGACTGCAACTCTTGCCAACCGCAGACACGTTACAGCGAAGATGTGGTTGAAGAACAACGGGAGCCGAACACGACTTGGGCTGCTGGGATCTGCCGGTCAGTCACGCGTCGCGTTCACGACTGAGTGTCCAGACTCGTCCGGTCGAAGTTTGTGTCCGTCGCCGATCCGTGACAGTCAAGAGCTAGGGCTTCTCTGCTCTGTGGGGCCGGCATGCGTGATGAATGTCGACATCTTCCCCGGGCCGGCGGACTGGGTAGAAGCTGGAGCAGAACCCTTCCCGCGGGTCTTGACCCAGCAAGCGACTTCGCGAGCGGATCTCCAGCGTGGTGTCCTCGTCTCTGGGTCGCCTGACAGGTTCTTCGTTGAGGACCATCAGACCGTAGACGTTTGGAGACGAAGCAGCGCGGCCTTCAGCCCGGCCATAGTGGCACTGCAAAGGTCAAAGCAAGCCACCTTGGGGATGAGGCAGCTCTATCGTATGTGGGCGTTGGTATAGCGAGTCCACCCAGGACGTACGTAGCAGTGTCGGTAACCTGTAGGTGCGACGACATGACGATAATTTGAACAATGGACGAGTAGCCTCGAACGGTGGCACTACGCACGTGCATAATAAATCGAGGCTCGACACCGGATGCGTCGATGAGGAGCAACTGAAAATCAGATCATGAAGTGGAGCAATGCAGTCAAGCAGTCGGGTGTGAGTGAGTGTGGTCGCTTCCCGTCGCATCCAGTGTCCATAGGTGGATGAGGTGGAGCATGGATCGAAGTCGCATGCACAGTGTGCGGACGACAGGGTGGGTCTTAGACGAAAAAGAACCAAGGTACTTTGGTACCTGCCAGTGGAAGTGTCTAGTTATAGTGTTGACACTGTACGTACCCGGCAGGCACTGGCAAGGGCAAGGGCAGTGGTGCTGAGTGGATGGCAAGGTCAAGGCCAAGGCAGGATGGGAAGGAGGGACGGAGGCAGTCGAGAGGACTCAGAGGAGGACGACGCAGATTGGGCGGTTAGACGAGTGCAGACGAGTGGACGGGGACAGGGGCGCTTGACAGGTGGGGGCAGTTGTTAAGGACGGAAAGGACCACAGCGGAATTCAAGGTCCAGGGCGCCTCCTCTCCGAGGTTAAAAAGGAGTTGGTTCAGCCAGGTGGGCACCTCCCCGTGGTGAAATCGTTCATTGTCGAGCCCCCCATCTCTGCCTTCCTTACCCTGCCCAGGTTGTCCCTGGCGGGAGGTCGTGCTTGCTGTGGACTCTCGTTCAGTTCCGCGCTGGCTAAAGGCGCTCAGGCCGCCGGGTGAGCGACGATTCCCGTAGCGTATCCGTTCCGTCTCTGGCCGTCTCCACTGCGCGTCACCATTCGCTGCACCGATGGGCTGGTCCCACTTTCATACAAAAGCACCCAAGCAGACATGGACACTGGAATGAAGGAAACACTTGAGAACCAAAGTCCAGAGCAAACCACCACCACAATGGGGACAAACGGGGGCGAAGGACTGGAAATTTCAGGGACGCTCAACCGCGTTGCAGGGGATTCCACTTCCTTGCCATGGCCTCGGGCACGCTGGGTCAATGTCCGCCTCCGCCGAACCCCGGAACCAACCCAAGACGTCAGGGCAGCAAGGGCTCTCTCTCTCGTCAACCATTGCGTCGGGCTGGCCAGCTCGAGCCTTTGACCCGCTGTGGATCGTAGGTAGGCAGGTTCCATCCATGAGTGAGCCTTCCTCGGTGGATACCATGTACACTGTTAGGTAGTGTACCTCGCAGCAGGAGTACATAGGAGCAGGAACAGGAGCATAGGTACTGGTCCACCAAACGGAAGGAGCACCTGGCGCGCCGGAGCCTGGGAGCGGGGAGGCGGGCTCAAACGTCAGCACCCAGCAGCACCCGACGCTTGCTGTTGGGTTGCTGTTCCTGTCGCTGTTGCACTGGCGTGACCAATGGAAGGGCTCTGACCTCTGGTCTTTTGGGATGGCAGTTACCCGATGCCATGGGTTGCATGACAACTTCCAAGACACTTCCTCATCCACGCTGACCACTCAACCCATCTCCCTCAGCACCCGAAGCTACGGTCCTGGACACACACCATATGGACAAAGCGCCGCCGTTCATCATGTCTAAAAGTATGGTATTGGAAGTGGCAAAGCACTTTGGTGGTGTGCTCGGCACGCAAGCAAGCACGGCGTCCTCCACACCACGACGCATCGAGAATGCTTACTCTGTACTATTATAGTAATTCGTACTTACTGCCCCGGTTTCCTCTCCCTCGCTACGGATAGATTCTCTCAGAACACGCCAAACATGCTCGTGGCATTGGATCGTGCCTGGAACGCTCGCTCACTCGGAATTTGCAGCTGCACCCCATTGCATTGGCATTTCAATCCTCCGTCTCCAAGCGCCGCCCGGTCGAAGCCCGAGAAAGACGGGATGAATCTCATCTGGCCTTGGCAACTTAAACGTTCGGTCCCGACATACCCACCTGTCTCCGCCTACCTTAAGTTGCTACTGCTACGACACTGGACGCGACCGGAGCCGTTTTCAATGCTCTTCACAATCTTGTTGAAGGCTTCCTTCCCCGCGGCTCATATCTGTCTTCTCTGCCAGATACATATTACCCGACACTTTGGATATTATCGGCTACTAAACGGTACTTGCTTCGCTGTCGGCTGCTCGCTCGACCGGCCGGCACCTAGTTCGCCGACGGGAGTCTTGGCATCAATTGCCACTCATTTGTCTGAACGTCAATCACCTCTTCCAGATTGCCAGAGCCTCTCCGTATTCGAGACACCACCCAACTGGTCGCTCCCTGGCCATGATTTCCTTTCTTTACAACACTCGACATGGGAATGATCAATTTGGCCCTGGCCCCTTTTTTTTTTTTCCTTTTTCGTCGCCGGCCCTCGATCGACAGTCGAGACTTGGCCCCCGAATCACCTTCCATCAACGGTTGGGACGTCCGTACGGAAACCGACACTGACACGGAGTACGTATATTTACGTTTGATCAAGTCGACCCCTCTCTCGTCTGCTGCGCTATAGATACCCATCTACCACAGAGGTCATCCCCGCCTGATCTTGCTACCTACGGGACCATTCTCAATCCGACCACTTAGCCCGACCAATGCCAATATAAATAAATCTCCTTTGTGGGGCTCAAGGGACTCGGTAGATGCTGATCACTCGGAAGAGCCCTTGGTCAGGGCCGCGACTGATTCAGGCTACCTCGGATGCTCCTTTCATGCTTATTTTTGCTTGCCAGAATCCGATGCCTCCAGAATACCAACAAGCACGAGTGGCGAGGCGCTAGAACTTCCATACAAGTCCCCTATGAACACCGCGGTTACACAGTCAGGCAGCACACCACGGGTTCCCATCGCGGCCGACTCGTGGCGTGCGTCAGAAAGTCTATTCTCCCTATGACGAGCATCGCACCATGCCCTGATGGTCGAGAATGCCATCTCGGACTCAAGGCCCGAGAACGGATGTTCGGGTGCTACGGCGTCTCTCTAGGCCCGGCGAATAGCGTTTCCAAACTTTGGCCGACTCAGGCCAGAGCCAAGCTCAATCTGAGGCAGACCACAAGACATGACGTCCAGACGCTAGGGGTTGGCAAGTTGGCTTTTCGGGGGCAGCGCCGATGGGACGGATGCCACACCAATGGATCCATACGAAGGAGTCTATTCGGCTCGGCTCAGCTCAGCAGAGCGCAGAGTTCCCACGCCCGTGACCCTGGGGGAAACATACCCATGGAAAATGAAAGGTGAGTTAGGCCATCCGATGCATCGCAGCACTTTACAAGGCGCCCGTTTCGAACGCCATGGTTCGACTCAGTCCCCCTTCACTCGGAGGCCCGGGCGTCTCCCGTTGGCGCGGCGGATGCGCCAGGAAACCGACCTGTGATCGATACAGAGATCCATGGGTCTTTCGGGGACCGGTGGATGTGGACCAGGCGCCGCGATATATGTGAAGCCGAGGCTGGCCCTTGAAAGTTGACGTACCGCGGAACGTCTGTGATGATTGATAGGATCTTGATCCGGAAGCTCCTTGAGCCTCTCTATATGCGAATCGTGTGTGCACCACAGCGGCACGGCACATAATTTTAGTGCAAGGTCAAGACCGCACCACACCCACTACTATTAACCTGCTGCGGTCCTGACGGGATGACCGTTCCTTGCATATCGAAGACAGCACCACGGAGTAGCACCATATTAAACGCCATTTCAGTCTCCCCTCTCCCCCTCTACTACCTGGGAGGTACGGGTGGGACGTTTGAACGGTTGAAGGTCCAGTGGGAGCAGGTGCTGCTGAATCGACCCGAGGAACATGCGTGGCAGCGGAAGCTGAATGTCTCACTACGACGGGCGTTTTCTTCCTGGCAGCCGCGCAATCATTCGAGTCCGACGACTAGTTATCGAGAGGTGGATAAGGAGGACTCAGGAGAGGGAGCAGACTGGCTGACAGTACTCCGTAGTGTACGTACGACCATCTTACATAAGGTCGCATTTGCACGCACACGCACCTATAATGGTTCACGGGCGTACCCATCAGACGCAGCATATCTCGTTCCTCTCCCTTGGAAGTGGAACGGGAGCCCTCGCACTGTACCCCGACTGCAACCCAACCGACAGGGCTCTCCATACGAAAAGCGACTGCTCATTGGCGTCGTTTGCTGAGATCCTGGCACCTTGGCTGCTTGGGTCTGGATAGCCTCTGGGCACGAACAAGGGCTCAACTTGGTGTCGAGCAGGGGCATGAGAGGGCTGGGACGGACGACGAGCCGGGATTGGCCTCTCCGAGCCAGAGGTGGGTCTGATGGGGTTACAGGTGACGAGTGATAGGCCAGGGCCCATGGAGATGAGCCACTCAGCGCGAAAGCCGAGAGCGGCACAAAGGGCCAGAAATCGCATCGAGGGCCTGACGGCAACTGCAAGCCGCAGTTATGCTTGCTGCTAGCTGCAGATGGCGATGCAGCAGCAGGGGCAATTGGACATGAGATCCCTGGGGCTCTGGGCCACGGGCTGGGGGAGCGAATGATGGGCGGATGGATGGGCGGGCTGGCGGGCGATGGCCGGACTTGATTGCGCGGGAAAGGGAGGGACCGAGGAGCCCCCAATTCTTCTTTATCCTCGCCTACGGAGTACATGGCACGCTGTCTCTGCGCTTGCTTGCTTCCTTACTTGGTACGGGGAGCAATTTGCTCATGTTTGAGTGCGCGGCCGCTGACCAGTGATGGGTAATAGATATTGGACGCCTGAACTTCAAATGGCTGAGCCTCGAGTACGGATACCCATTCGCGTACCTATCGCGTACCTAGGTAAAGAGGTGCCTGAGGCAGCTCGTTTGCGAACGAGTGCGGCCAGGAAGCCGGAGCAAAACTCCATCGATTCGAGCCCGAGACTCCGGCTCTTTGTGCATTTGAGTTGGCACTCGTCTATCGTAACAAGCGTGCACGGGCAAGAGAACGGCAGAGTTTTTCTGCCTTGGGGGAGGTGGTGCTCAAGACCCAAGTGCCTCTCCTCTGGAAGTGAGAGACACAACCGGTGCGCACGCTGCAACGAACCACCTGGCTGGAAAGGATGGTCAGTGATCATCGCTCAAACGGTCTGGAATCAGCCAAACCTTCCAAACCCCAACGAGCTAAGGCCCCAGGCCCCTCATCAGTCACACAGCCCACGCCCCTAGGACCATGGTACGGGTGAGTCCAGTTGCCAGTGTCTTCGGGACGCTCGAGATCCCGCAAACCTTTAGCATGCACCAAGTGGCTGGACGCCGGGCGCCGTCTTCCTTTGCTGCCTACCAAGGTAACTGTAATTGAAACCATCATTCGATGATGGCAGCGGCCACATCGCAGATACTAAAGGCAGCCAGAGTTTCGCGCCGAACAGCCCGCCCACAGAAAGCAAGCCAGCGAGCAACTACCATAGTAGCGTATCCGGTTCCCCATGTGCGAACGACGAAGTGCACTACGGAAGGGGACTAGCACGCCGCCCGTGGTACACTGCATAGTACTTGCGATCAGTGGCTTCGACGCATCGCACTGGGTACATGCGAAATTGCGTGGGAATGGGCAGATGTTGCAGGTATCCGGGGGACTCGCTCCACCTCACATTACCGCAGTATCACCGGCCTGGTCTTCTGTTAGTGTAGGTAGGTCTTGCCCCCCTGTCTGACCCGACTTGCCGACACTTCTGCCTCTGTCTTCGAGTTAACTGCCTCCTCCTCTCTCACTATGCCCACCTCATCCGTCATCTCAGGGCGAGGCGCCCTCTAGCGACGACGCGGCGGTGGCGTGCGTGCTTGCATATGTGGATTTCAAGGTGAAGTTGCCATCTTCATCTCGAGTCACTGTGGCACCAGCACCGACATCACCATGGCAGAAGGTTTTTTTGTCTTTTTCCCGGGCTCTCTCTTGCGGATACTCTTCAGATGGTCTGTTGGGCACTTCCATTACTGTGCGGGGAGCTCGCCAAGTACCTCTTAAACCGCCAGCCGGCAAGGCAAGGCAGACAAGGAGGAAAAGCACTGACTCCAGGCAGGGAGCCGCCCTATTACGCAGAGTTGATTCAGCAGGGCATTCGACATTCGTCTAGGACTCTGGGTCAAATTTTCGTCTCTACCAATTACCGCCGAGTCAGCTGGCCCCAGTCCGAGGCGTTGGGTCCCTCTCTTCTCTCGCACACCCATTCGTACACATGCACGCCCTCGATCCACTCAAGGAGGCACTTACCTATCGTCTTGAAGGCGCCGCTGCGGCCGCTGGCGTTCTCTGCCACCACCTACATAGTGCTAGTACTAAAATAATAATGGAAGGCAAGCAGTGCACTCGGAAGGGAGATGTAGGTGTACCCTACCTTTCTCGTGTACCCTACATGCTGAACTGTACATTGTACAGTGGTTTTCTAGACCCACTCTAGGCCCTTACCCAGCAAGGTGGGTAGGTATCTAGTCCCCTGTTTGGGTACAGTCCGCACCTCGTCTCCTCACTGTCCATTGTCCCCAGACCCCCTTTCCACCCTGATCCCCGTCCAGCTCAGTTCCCAGCCTCTGACACCCCCCCTCCACCCCACCCCCAGGCCAATTGCGTCCCGTTCTTGCCCTCTCTTCTATCCACCCGTCCCACCCGTCCCACCCGCTCTCTCCTTCTCACACTCTTCAAATCCCCGTTTCCTCCCAGTCTTTCTCTTCCTCTTTTCACATTCAATCATTACTACCACCGAGTTCGCGATTTCCAATATCAAATAGTCTGGTCTCGGTCGCCGCCGCGCCTGCCTCGAATCGCCCTCCTCTACTCTGCCATTCTGGATATCGACCCAAGGATACACGACGCGAAGCATCCCGCCGCCGACGCCCTTGTTCTGCACACCTGAAGCCATTGTAAGTTGTCCGCCGCTACCGGTAACGTTGAGGCTTCTGCGATCCATTCTGTCGGTGCAACCAGCTCGCTGGATCTCCCACGAGTCGGAACCTCCGTGCCCAAACTCGCATCTGCTCTTTATCCTTCTGGCACCGGTGGACTAACACGCCCTCAGCCCCCAACGTCGCTACTCAGTATCATCTGGGCGAGCCGACCGATCGGAGCCATCCGGCACGTTAACCTCACAACACCGCAAAAATGGCAGCTTTTCACCCTGCCGTGCCCCCGCACAACATCGAAGATGTTTCCGAAACGACGACATTGCTTGACCGACCGACAAGAGGCGGCCATCAGTTCTTCTACGACTTGACTGTCCTGCAACAACCTGAACGCGCCCGTGCATGTGGTTCTGGCTCGAAATGTAAGGCATCTAACCACACACGGCCAGGCTCATCGAATTCGCTGCTAACCGTTCCAAAGCCGCCGCAGATCGTCGCCCAGTTGATCCCCCGCCCGTGGTTCAGCTCAAGGTTGGCAAAGGTGCCTCCCGCGAAGACAAGAAGGATGTCACCATGGCTTACAATTCGAATTTCTTCTTGTACGCTGAGCTTTCTCCCGCTCGCCCTCTCGCACACGGTCGCGTCCAGTCCGCATCAGCTACACAACCACCTGTCTTGACCGGCATGCCCGTCTCTGGTATGGCCTACCTGGACCGACCCACGGAAGCTGGCTATTTCTTGTTCCCGGACCTTTCCGTCCGCCACGAGGGCCGTTACGTCCTGGCTTTTCACTTGTACGAGGAAATCAAGAACCCCGAGGACCGCGACATCAACAGCGACCCTGTCCAAGACCAGTTCCCTTGCTTCCACTGGCGAATGGCTGTCAAGTCTCAACCCTTCAGCGTCTACAGCGCGAAAAAGTTTCCCGGTTTGACTGAGAGCACAAACTTGAGCAAGACTATATCAGAGCAAGGCTGCCGCGTTCGCATCAGGCGGGATGTCCGCATGAGGCGGAGAGAGGGTGGAGGAAAGCCGAACGGTAACGACTACGAGAGTAACGCGGATGCCAACGAGTACCGGAATAGTAGGCGGACACAAACGCCTGAGATTCGCAGTAATGCAGATCAAATACGCGCAAGGTCGGCCAGCAACAGCAGCGAACACCGTGCGGCTTTCCCGCCTGCGCCGGAACGCCGTCCATCGGTCGCCGAGTCCTTCCAGCCTCCCCCGCCGCCGCCACCGCCAATGTCTTCGTACGGCGCTCCTCCGCCGTCAAACTCATACCTGCGCTTCGGAGCCGATCCGTCGTCTGCTCCCTACCCTCCCCACCATCAACCCCAAGCGGTTGCCCAACCACCCCCAATTTCCCCTACGACCTCGTACCATTCTAGCCAGCCGTCGCCTTACACTCAGCCTCCTAGTCATGGTTACTCAAGCAGGCCCAGCTCCCAATATGCCGCCAGCAACCCGCCCCCGACGCCTCACGATGCTTATGACCGGCGTTCTTCTGCCATGACGGTGCCCGCCTCGCCCTCCCACTACGTGTCAAGGGACGTGGAGTATACTCGCCGCGAAACGGATCCTCACGCCCACGCCCGGAGAGATTCGCTACAGGCCTACCACCGGCCACCACCCCTGGCGCCGCTGGCTGACCTTCACAGGCAGTCAGCAGTGCAACTACCACCCATCCAGACCATGACGGGTACTGTTGGTCCATCTCACATGCCATCGCGAAGTGGTGACTACATTGAGCCTGGACCAGCTCAGCCTCCTGCCATTCCGGAGACTGCCCGGGCTGGCACGAAGCGTGGCTATGGTGACACTTTCGTCGAGAACCACCGCTCCCTGTACGACGGCCAGCGTCCCCAGGACTCTCACCATCAATATCAGCCGCGATTCCCAGGCGACCTCTCGTACAAGAGAGCGGATGGCACCGTCGGCTCGAAGCTCCCAAACAACTTCCATCAATGATGGCAAGGATTGGGTGCATTCATTCATCGGCGTTTAGCAGCGGGTTCCGGGCGGGGGGCATACGACTAACAGGCGTCTTTCTGCACTACGACACTGGGGCGGGCCATAAAACTATTCACATCTTCGACTGTATATCTTTTCCCCATCGTGGGCTGCAGCGTTCGCACATTTTCCTTGTTCATCACTCGTACGATCAGCTCCCATCTCCCACTCGGGGCGATGTTGCTTGTCGTCTGGGTTCAACCAACACTCTTATCTTTCCTCTATGTGTTACTTGTACGGAGTTGCCGTTGCTGGCTGTGCACGGCATGGTTCAGATTGGCATACACAAAAACGAAACGATTCCAGGCTCACGAATGCATGGGCACTCATGAAGTGGCTGTAATGTGTCGGTCGGGTTGCGTTGATTTCCTATGTTGAATGGGTTGGGTTCATCAGGATGGAGTTGGTTCTTGTAAAGATATCCTCGGTGTCAAACGGACAGTCTGCCACTCGGTTTCATTGGATCGCAGAATTGGAATACCATCAAACTTACGAAATGTTTTTGCCTTTGACGTGACGTGGCTTGCATGCGAGACGTTTCCCAATGTCGCGAGTCCTAGTCTTGGCCAGCCCGAATCCTGCCGTCTGAACCGTTCGACTCGAAGAGCGTGACAAGGTGAAGTGAGCTAGCTTGACAGCGCGAAACAGGCACAAAAATAGCCAGATCGAAAAGATGTGAGATGGTGATAGACTGGTGTGAACGAGATCGAAAGGTCCGAGCGTCACGTGCCCCCCCAGCGACGGAAGCTTAGACCACGCCTTAACGTGAGGGAACGCGGATGAAAGGGAGGGTACCCGTGGCCCTGTTGGCCGCCCGGCGCGCGGCGCCCACACACGCCAGCGGCCGAGCCAAGTGGAGCGCGCGTGGGTGGGCGCGTTTTGTTTGCCCGAGCAACGGTGCGGTGCGATTCTCGATTCCCCAGTCACGCCCGCGAGCTAAGGGAGGAGCACACCCCCGAAAAGGGAAACCACTACAGCGTACCCCGGCCTACGGCACAGCGTTGCCCTCCCAATGCGACCGGGTCAACATTGGGACCAAGGTCCGTCGCATCGCAAACCACGTCCTGCTTGCTCTCTCTCTCTCTCGGCTTGCTGCTTTCTCCAGTCCCCTCCTCCCCTTTCCATCCACAGTTGATTACCCATTGTGAAAAACTGTCGACGGCGCTTCTCGTCTTGCATTTATTCGATCGTGCGAGAAAGAGAAGCACCGACGAAAGATACGAAGGTTGCGGATGCGCGACGCAAAGTAAACAACAACGCTCCTCTCCCTGGATGCAACAGCATCCCTCTCCAGTCCTCCCAATCAATTGCCCTCTCCGTCTCGCTCTACTTGTTTGAGACACCAGAACGCGACCTCAACTCGACGCCGAGGGCAGAAGGGGTCTCCCAGATCTCGCCGTCGAGCCCATCATCATCATCGTCAAACCGAAAACGCGAGTCGCGATGCACCTAGACGATCCGCCGGCTCCAGGCCCGCTGACCTCCCACCCGGTCATGGCTCCCTCGTCTTCAACGAACGCATTCGCAGCTGCGCAGCGACCTAGCGCTAAACGCGCAAACTCGACGCAGCGCGCGAACTCACGCTTCGTCGAAGGGTCCATGAACGATCGCACCTCGGCCGCGCCCCCTCCCAACTTCCTCGGTCCGGAGGACTCGTCAGAGATCGCTCGCCGCTTCCACATGGACTTCTACGTCGAGGCCCCCGACGCCGGGGTGCTGTCGCCGCCGAAGCCGCAGCACCACAAGTCCTCGCAGTCGCTGCTCTCGTCGCAGAACCATCACCAACATCTGCCTCAGCAGCAGCAGTACCCCGTCCTGCAACAGCCGACCGTCACATACGGCGAGGTTAAGAGGCCCGCCAGCTCCGCTAGTAGCAACGTCGGCAAGAAGGGCTTCTGGGGCGGCCTGCGCGAGAAGTTGAGCTTCGTCAGAGATAAGGACAAGGGGGCTAAGCGCCCTTTGAGTCTGGACGGGAAGCTCCTCGCCGCCGGGGGCGGCGCGGGAGGGTTCAGAAGCGGGAATGGCGCGCCTGCGGCGGCGCCCGCCGCTCCGGCAGACAATGGTCTGGCGGGCATGCCCAGCAGGGAGGAGATCATGGCCAGCTATCAGCAACTGATGAAGGACGGCTTCTTTGACGCGCACGCCATCCGCTCCACGCGCCAGCCCCCTCCGCCGTCCATTGCGGCCTCCAACACGACCTACTCCATCCGCCCTCCTGTAGACAAGAAGTCATTCGCAGAGCGCGTTCAGTCCCAATGGCCCATCACGCCCATGGAGGACGAGATCGAGCCCTTGCCGACCTCGCGTGACGGGAACAGAAAGCGCGGTCCGGTCGACGACAACGAGGATGAGGAAATGTCGGCCGTTAAGAAGCTGCGCAAGTCTGCCTCCCGCATCTCCGTCGACCTGTCCATCCCGGGCCTCAGGAAACAGAGGCCCTCGCCGGTCCAGGCCTCGCAGGCAATGCCTCCGCCGCCGCCGCCGCCGAATTACATGCCCCCTCCTCCCCCTCGCGGCTTCGGTCCGTTCGTTCGCCGGTCGTTTAGCAACTCGACCAGAGCCAGCAACAAGCTGGCCAAGCACGCCCCCTCGCCGTCGTACTCGGCGTCCTCGTCCACCCCCATGGACACCGACTTCGCCCCGCCGAATCCCTCGTACGCGGCTAGCAGCCGCTGCAGTATCGACTCCAACGACTCCCGGCGGTCCTTCGCGGAGACGGCGAGGGCGTGGACCTCGCGCGCCACGCGCAGGGCGGCCGAGCCGCTGGGCCTGCGACCCAACTCGAACCACGGCGCCGCTCCCTCCTTCACCTCCGAGGATTATAAGACCCCCCGCGGATACGGCCTGGAGGGTGAGAACCTCCGCCACCATAACGCGGTGCAGGAGCGCGAGCTCCCCGGCGGCCGTTGGAGGGGCTTGCGGTTCACCTAGACCCGAGGGCAAGCGAAGTGTTTGCTGCCCTCCTTGGTCGGGTGCCTGGTGCCTGTGTTTTTGGTGGCATTCTCTGGTGTGTGTGTCTCTTAGGAAGAAGGCGCCGGGCGTTCTTGGATTCCACGACGAGCTTTTACGACTTTGACGACATGAAATGACCACTCTCGCTTTTTTTATACGAAATCGGCATTCGACCGCGTTGCAGTACGACGTTGCAATTCACCCCGCCTCAACGATTTTCCTTCAGCGTTCAGGAGAAGACTGTTATTTTCCCTGGTCTTCGTTAGTTTTGCTGGCCCCATTTGCGCGGCTGCGGACGACGTTGACGACGACGAAGGGCAAAGAAAGGTTGCTATTCCATCGCAGAGGAAACGACCGAGGTGGGCGAATGAGACTCGGAAAAGGGACGATCAATGGTTCGACCTGCAAAGAAAGGAAGAAGAAAAAAAGGGAAGGGAGGGAGGAGGAGAACCGCTCTTCGGCCCGCCTGTGGTGCCGGATTGGGTGATCAAGGTTCTCCTCGGACGAAAAATTTCACGTCTTGTTGGAGGAAGGAGGGCTTCTCTCTCTTCATGTATGTAACGGCATCCGCGGCATCCTCTCTCTCCATTCAGCCTGCCTAGTTTTGCTTCTCTTGCCCCTGTCTGCTTTCAAGGTAGTCAGCGGTGAAGTGGGTGAACGTGTGGGAAAGTGAGGAAGAGGTTTTCGACCGCTTGGTGTCTTTTTGATTTTCCGGTTTTTTTTCCTTTCTTTTACGCCGTCTGCGCCTGGCTATCGAAAGAGGCTCTGCTAACGGCTTGTCTGCACTGTGTCGGTATGAGGAATGAGGGAAAATGGTTTTGTTTTTAGGGCGGGATTGACGTTTCCGAGGTGTCGTTTCATCGCTGACATGTTTCCCTCTTTTGCGGAGGCATTTGTCGAGAAGCGGGAACGGGAAACAGGGCATTCGGAGGATGGTATTGAGAGATTCATTTCTAGCCAAGGAATATCTCTTGCTTACTGCTGGGCCTGGCTGGGGCTGCTTGCTTGCTTCACCTCGAAAGAGGGGAGGCGGAGGCACGGCCGCTGGCTGGTCTGCTAGCTTGCCGAATACATGTGATACTTTACCCGTCGATTTGACCTGAACGATCATGCCAATCTTTGAACTACCCATCGTATTTCCACCCCGCCCTCTGGCTGCTCTACTATATCACCTATCCATCATATCCGTAGAGTATGATACTTTGACTAGGTACCAGACCACGAAGACGAAGACGAAGACCATAAGGCCGCCAGCACATTACGTTTCGAATAGCCCCCCCCCCCGTCCCTCCTAACTCTCCAATGTCAAAATCATACGAACTATCAGATGACCCAAGACGATTGGTAAGGTCGAACTTTGTACGCTTCGCCCATACCGGATGGAACAGATCTACTCATTAGAGATATCCTGGCTGACGCCTCCAGACCCGTTCTCCTTCGAGATGAGTGTCAACGATGGGACCACAACGATTCTCGCCCGTAGCGTCTCGCGCGAACCCCCCAGAGAGATTAGACATCATCGCCAACGGAACCAGGTCTTCAGCAACGTCGAAACCGATCACCGGTAGTAGTAGCCTCGTCGAAGAACAACAAAACGAAGAACGAACCAGGAAACAAACGAAGCGGGCCGAAGGTCCCAAGACAGCCAATGCCTCAACGCCGCCGTCCAAACAAGCAAAAGGCCGTGCTGCATACGTCTCCCGGCTCGCCTTGGGTGGGCCGTCAGAGTTGCCGCACAAAGTCGCCGTTCTTCCAGAATGAGATGATCCTCCACAGTCTACAAGGAAGCTCAAGAGCTTGGAATCAGTGGCTAAACGGACAGTCCGCCATCTTGGAATTAGACGTCAAAGACCAAGAGGGTCCTATGCGTAGTCAGGGTGCGGGCGGTGACAGAAGACCGTCTACATGGTCACAAAAAACGAACCAATGTCTGCGGCAGCATAGACCCGACCCAGTTGCCTTCAAACACGTTTTGCTATGTAATATATATCCGTACTCGATATAGTCCTTCCGAGGTCGCCATACTTGGCATACCCTCTCTTTCCGGCAGTCCATAAAACCTCGCCGTCAACAGTACTCCAACGAATGTAGAAAAGGAAAACACAAGAAAGAAAGAGCTAAGTACCCCCAGTCGAGTCGGAAAGCTGACTGGTTCCGTAAAAAAAGGAGAAAAAAAGGAGAGTTTTCTTTCCTTAACCCCGCTTTGCGATGTCGATATCAATGTTCCAAAACCTGACCGAAAGCCACGCCGTGCCAGCACTCTCTTCACGCTTTGACCCGAAGAGATCGAGACCTGCTCCAAACATTTCCTGGACATACCGACAACTCCAGTTCATCCCTATTTCAGTAGACCCGCAAACGCACGCAAACCGGGAATGCTCTTCTCCTGCGAGCCCTACGCCCCACGCCGTGGATGGCTCGCATAAAGGCAGTGCAACCTAAAGAACTTCTACCACGCGATTCTGAACGTTCCGGACAATGTCCGGGACTTGATCGACTTTCGTGGCGGATCGTAGCATGGCGAAGGCCATGGCAAAGTAATGAGGAAATCGGCTGTATAGCATGGCAGCCAGTATACAAGTAAGGAGTGGAATCTAGACGATAATTAGCAAAATGACACATTCAGACACGTCGAGGGCCGACTCACCCAAATAAACCACAGGTTCTTGTCGCTGCGCATGCCCTTGAACTTGGCCTCGCGGGCACGGAGGAAGTTCTGCTGTTGTTCTTTGGTGATGGCGCTCTTCCTCCCAATCTTCAGGACGCTCGGTACCGGTGCTATGCTCGATGATGCCACTGCAGTTTCTGCCGTTTCTGTAGCTTGCGCCTCCTGGGAGGCGGCTAACCGACTGCTAGTTACAGCCTCGGCAGCGGCATCCAGTGCGGCAGCCTTTTTCCTATCAAGCTCCTCTTGAGGGAAAATCTCATCATACGCCGGCGGGGGGGCCGAGTTGTTGTTGTTGTTTCTAAAGGACGACAGATCCCACCAGCGGCCGTCTATTTGTCTAGAGCTTTCGTCTTCGGCCGAGCCTGGCCGCGAGCCTGACATGCCGGGCATCAAAGACGTCACTCTGCCCATCAGGGGGGTCTGTTGAAGGTATGCTTGGTAGTCGGGTAACAATGGCATCCTCGGCAGGGCCGGCATTTGAGGCAGGTTAGGGAAATTTACGGACATCAACTGCTGAATCTGCGCCGCGAACTGTGCCGCGAAATGATCCCCAACAACGGAGGCAAGGGCAGTCGTCGGCGAGGGGAGTCCTGGCGGGACGTCTTCCGTACCTCGCTGCAGGCGTTGGATGTCTGGGCGAGGGGCGAACGCATGTCCGCTAGAACGACGACGCATGTCAAGCCAGGAATCTTCCTCTTCCTCTTCTTCCTCGTCTTCATAATCGCCTGAGGAGTATTCGGGGCTTTCTTCACCATCATCAGGTGACTCAGATTCGCTAGACATGCCGGGGCGGTCCCACAAAGACCTAAGCGAAGCGGCACTGCTCGCTCTGCTGTGCAGTGAGCCTCTGCTGCGAGATCGGATATGGCCTTCACAGAGTCGGATGTGCTCAATCATCTTTGCTGAACGAGCAACGTCCGCCGGCTGAAGCCCCGAGAGACTTCGTATGGTGGGGTCAGCTCCGGCTTGTATCAGCCTCCTGACAATCGACTCGTGATCGTTCATGGCCGCCAGATGCATCGGGGTAAAGCCACCTTTGTCTCGCACATCGCAGTTGGCTCCGCGCGCAATCAAGCCGGCGACGAAGCGGTGGTATCCCAAGGCACAGCCCATGTGCAGCATCGTTTGGCCTGTTGATCTCCTCAGGTCGAGTCGAGACATTCTCGGGTTGTCGTCCAGGTCGATCAGCTCTAGGCACTTGAGCAACTGAGATTCCGTGCTCATATTGAATGCGTTGCCGCCGAATCCACCAGGGTTCGCCGAGGGACCGGCAGATCCCCAGGTATCTCCTGACCCGATGATGCGTTGTGCGAGCTCCTTAACGTCGACCATTTGGCCGGACATCTTGTGCCCAAGAATCGAGAGGGCTGTTCGGATAAGCTTCTCTTCGTCGTCATCGACATACTTGAACATCTGGTTCATCTTAGAGAGCGGATATGTCTGCCCGGCTGCAGTTTGGCTCTGCTTGAAGGTGACGATTACTGGACCAGCAACGGGCGAAGGAGGTAAAAGGCAGACCAAAGAAGATTCGCCCCAAAAGGTGGTGGTTGTGGCCTTCTGATCCCCAAACAGAACCTCCAAGCCCTGGTAAAAGCTTGCGCCGAGAATTGTGACTTCGATGCCACCGGACTTTGGTCCTTCATTGGGAATGATCTTGTGAATTGTCGGTGGCGTCCGAGCAGGAGCTACGTTCGTAGGCAGGTACGTCATGGCATTGAACTGGTTCTGCGGCATGGCGTTTACTCCGTTGGCGAGTCTGCTTGGGCTCGGTGCGCGACTTTGATGCGCCGAGGCTGGCGCGGAGAACAAAGGCATCGCCAAGTTGTCCATGCTTGACGACCGATTGGTGTTTGTGAACGCTGCCTGGTCGTTACTATTCGGTGTCGGTGGGCCGGTGGCAAATGGCTGAGAAATAGTCGCAACTCCGTTTGAGCCGAACATCGCATCTGGAGGAGACTGGAAGTTGTTGAGACTGGGGGTGAAGGGCGAGGTCGACGCAGAGGCAGGGGCAGGCACTACGTTCGCAGGCATTTGAGTAGTAGGGGGCGTAGTCTCCAAGCGAGTCATCGCCATGCCGATGGGCACTCTCGACCCGCTTGCCTTTCGCTTCTTAGCGATGGGCCCCGAGTGCGCACCTGGAGATGGTGGTCGTGACAAGTTGCGAGGTGCCGTCGCCGCTGCGGGAGGTGTGGTCTTGCTCAGAGGAGGTGCTGGTGGGAAGGACGGAGCGGTGGGCGGGTTGCGTTGTAGGCTCTGCAGGTCGGAGCTCGAGTGTGATAGGCGGAAGGGTGCGCCCCCCGAGTTGAGCGGACTCGCATCCAAGGGTGCGGTCATCATCGGCACGAGGTTGTTCTCCGGACTTTGGGTTGTCGTATGGCTCAGCTGCTGTGGAATCGGGTGCGTCTTGTGATCATCAGTGATCATGATGGACTGCGACATCTCCTGGGCGACGAGATTGCCTTGCCAATCCTTGATGGTGAAGATGACCTGGAAACCCGACTTCTCGGAGTGGTGTCTGCAGTAGCAGGCAATTCTCATCGGCGCGTCCACCAGCCATGCGCCCGGGGGGCCTGGCTCCGGGCATCCCGTCACCGTGGAATCCGGCACAGCGCCGTTCGGCTTCTGCCATTCCTTGACTTCTTGCGTATTAAAGACGATGACGCGTCTCTTTTCGTCCCGATTCCACATCTCTTCCTCCTCGACTTTCTTGATCTTCTTCCTCGCCGCCCTTTTACGTTCGCGAGTGATGCACCCCTGGCAAATGCGGACTTCGGCCCCGTTTTGCGGCTTGTTCTCCTCGGCGTCCTCCTCGCTAGCGGATCGGGTAATCATAGGAGTGTGAGTGGCGGCTGCGGCGCGTTGAAAAGCCTTTTTCTTGATCTCCTCGCTACTCATCGCGCTAGTACACACTAGCATAGTGTAAAGCTCCAAGGTGTCGGGCGACCGTTCGAACTGCTTCGCTAGCAGTTTTGGTTTCGAAATGGTATGTGTGGGCAGGTGAAGGCTCTTGATACCGGGCGGCAGCGGATATAGCCATAATTTGATGGGAATCTGCGTCTCGACGCGAGACTTGACTGGTGTCGGCCCTATCGTCAACCGGCACCCACCACGGTTGACAAAGTCGTGGGGGAACATAGTCATCTGCTGGGGGATAGACATGTGTAGACCATCGGGTGTGTGAAACTGGGGTGGTATAGGCATGTTGTGCATCATCTGCTGCGCCGCAGGATCGAGTTTTGGCTGCCAAAATCCATTCTGGTTTATCGCGCCCATTGTGGGGTTAGTCGTGTAGTCGCCCGGTGACGGCGAGCTATTGGTGTTGGACACCAGGGCCGAAGGAGAAGCCTCGTGGCTCATTATCATGCCATGAGACATGGGCGAACACTCCCTGGAACTGGTCATGTTGAGTCCGGTCATGGGCTGCGAGAGAGAGTATTGCTGAGCAGGATTAGTCACGCTTCTCCCCGAATCGCGGCGACAAGAACCCACCGAATTTCTCTTGTCGTGGCTTGCAGATCTGACATTGCTCGGGTTGGAAGCCTGGAACGGGCCATTTGCATGAATGGTAGGCATGTCTGGCGAATCCATGCTGACGGCTCCTCTAGTTTGCTGGTTGCCGGATGCGTTTTCGAAATCGAAGAACTTGTCGGCGTCGTTCGGATAGCCGTCGTGCAGCATCGCCTCGGCGGCTGGGTCGAATAGATAGCCGGCATCATCCGGGCGGCCAAAGGCCGTCGTCGCGCCCCAGTCTGGTTTTATTTCGGCTCCATCTGTCATCATCACGTCGCCTGCGGTCAAGGCGGTCTTCCCGGAGGCGGAGCTACTGGTTCTCTTCGAGGAGGCCGATTCGGAGGACGAGTCTCGGAAGGAGGAGAGGAGGGAGTCGGGTGATCCAGCGGCGACGGTTCCGGTAGCCAGAAGGGTGGCCTGGGGCTCCATGTACTTGACGTCTTGCAGTGATTGCAAGGCAGAATAGTCTGGCAGGTCGCCCGCCTGGTCTTCGTACTCGAGGAACTCGGGCATTCCCGGAGAGGGCGGCATAGGGCTGGCACCGTTGGCGGCACCAGCAGTCGTCATACCTCTTGCCTGTAACGCTGTTCGAGATGGAAGTTGAGGCCGGAGACGACGACGGCGACGGCGGCGGCAGCGACGACGACGGTGAGGACGACGAAAGGGGAGGAGGTGAAAGCTCGGTCTGGGGATGTTGTGGGGAAAAGGACGTCTCGTGGTAAAGTGGTATAGCCCAGGCAGTGGAGTGGGGGCCCACCAACGTGTGTGCCTCTAACGCGAGTCCGACCCGGGAGTCGCCAATGTTCCTAGGAGAACAAGGAGGGCGAGGGCGAGGGTGAGGGCGAGAGCGAAGGGTGGTGTGTCCCGTGTGGTGGGTAGACCGCAGTGCACTGGTGAGGAAGATAGGGAGAGACGGTGTCCCGGTCGCACTGGGCTGGGCTGGGCTGGCTGGGCGGTACTGCGGGCAGGTGCCGCGCGGTGCGGATACACGGTGCAACAGACCCTGAGAAACCCCCGTCGGGGCAATTGGGAGGTGTTTCGAACGGGAAGCCCTGTCGGGGCCGTGTTCCTGAGTAATATGTACGGTGCGGAGGACGAGAGACGTTGCAGGCAGGGTGAGGGTGGCCTACTAATGTGCCAATGTAATAGCTGCGGATCGTAGGTACTTTGTGGATGTAGCGCCGGGAATGCTGCGGATGTCCTCGTTTTTCGCTGCTCGTTCTCGTCGTCGTCGGTGATCGGAAGAAGGGGGAAAGGGGGAAAAAAGGAAATAGAGAGGTTTCCAGGCTGGGTCGCTTGATTGTATGTGTCTTTTTTCCCTTTGGTTTCCACGGCCTGGGCAAGAGGGGAGTGGTAATATTAGGTTAGGTTAGGATGAGCAAAGGGAGGGAGGGGAGAAAAAGCCTGCGCGGGAAATTGAACGTCGAGAACCGGGCGAGTTTGGTCCTTCTGCCGGCGTGTGGGCTCCGCGTTTCTTCTCGTCGCTGCTGCCGCCAAGCGTTATAGTAGAGCAGCAGGAGAAGGAGGCCCAAATATCCATTCGAGTACAGACGTGAAAAGACGACGGACCGACAATCGAGGCGGTAACAATGTCTCAAAAACGAACAGTCCTCCTGTGAGCGGTGACTCGATGTCGCCCTTGGGCTGGACAGGGGAGGGGGCAGCAACGGCGACGCGAACCGGGGTCGACGAAGCCAATCCGACCGTTGTCCAATTGGTCTAGCCGATGCCCGTGGTGCCAATGCCAATTGCGTGTGTCCAGACTCCAGACTCCAGAACAATGGAAGTCGGCGGTGCGGCGGCTGTTGGAGGGAGACGACGAGAAGCACGTCCTGGTTATTGATGGAGAGGACGGTTCTTCGGTCGGGCGTGTGGGACCTCAATGAACGAACCCACGACTTATCTGAAGCAGCTTCTTGAGAGTTGGAGCAGAAGGAAGACGAGCAAGTGAAGGAGAAAGAGGGGACAGCAGGCAAACAACGCTCGCCAGACAGAGAGGTAGAGGTAGAGAGAGGTAGAGGCAGAAACGTCGATAACACTGACAATGGCGAAATAATGTGGAGCGAGATGTGTTGTTCGCGCGTCCTCTCTCAGGTAAGATCAGGCCAGGTCAGATTAGGTTGGACTGGCATACTATGTAGTATGTGTACGGATCCATGGATACCTGTTACTATGTCTGCGCCGCCCTGTATGCTATTGCTGCATGTTGTGCAGGTCAAAATACGAACGAGGTGAGCGGCGTCTATCTGGATTTCACGAAACGTGGCAGAAGGTAGGGAGGGAGCTCCGTCACTCGTCCGGAACGAGTACGACCTTGTGCGGTCCAAAGTCTTGTTCGCCATCAACCCGTCATCCGCCTTGTATTCCGACCGGTCCAGGCTTCTTCGTACGGTTGGAAGCCGTGGAGAAGAGGTGATGGTGATGATACACACATAGTAGTATGCATGGCAAGGAGGTATGGGGATCACCGGCAGAGACTCGCGGTTAGAGGGCTACCTTATCTTGGGTGTCCGCACCTTACATTATCTAGGTAGACACTTAACAAATATCTAGCTTTGGCGCAAGCTTGAACAATACTATTATTTGGAGGCCAGCAGCAGCCAGCAACAGCCAGCAGCAATATGCTTCTTGCCGACAGCAGGACGGTGCTTCGGAATGGCGTTGGTGGCTTCGGGTGCCCAGTGCTCAAGCTTCCAAGTCGGGCAATGCAATATGCTAACAAAGAACGCAAGTAGCTAGCTATTCGAAAGAGGTAGGCACCTTGATGGACAGATCACTACTATAGTAGGTATCCGTACACTGACGTGACTGACTAAACTCCAACCTCGGGCGATGGAGGTGAGGCGGGAGCTGGAACAGACTGACGGACGCCCTGTGCTTCCTTCCCGACAGAGAAGGGCCAACGCCAGGCTCAGCCCTTCCATCGGTATCGCTGCTGCCCTGGCCACCTCAAGTGTCTCGCCCTGCCCTGTGCCCTGCATCAAGAGGTATTCCGCAGGTATCGAATACCAGTGAAAGTGCGTGCGGGTAGGTCGTTTGGCAGTGCACACCTTACCCAGGGACTTTTGATACAGCCCAGGCTGTCTTTCTCTCTTTCTGTTCCTCTGCTTCTGCTCTCCGCCTTCCCAGTCGCGAAGGTAGATTTTTTGCTTGGGTACCTGGATTCAGTACCTAGGTACAAACTGTGGAAACTTGAGCTGCTGTTCCCTGCGCGCGCTGCCTGCATCTTCTGCTGCAGTACGTACAGAGCCCGTACCTAGGTAGATATCTAGAGAGGGTCGAGGTTCCCAACCAGCCACCCAGGGCATCCGGATTGCTGATGAGATGGTGCCCGGCCGAAAAAAATCGGAGATACCACAAGTGCAGGTCCAACTAACGCACCTACTATAATAAGTAGCGTAGCGCAATAGGCACAAGTGCCTACCTAGTGTAGGTGTACGTGCCACGGAGCTGTTAGGCGAACGCACCGTGGCATTTGCGCCACGCGCCGCCAAGACAGATGGCAGTCTTTCCCCCGAGAGCCCACTCAGCGCCCTGAATCCACAAAAGCCACCGGCTTCTGCGCCAATGGGAATTCGATAAAATTTGACGGTCCCTTGCTAGGGTCTGAATACAGTGCGATGGGACGTCCATTTGACTGATAAGCACCCAACCTCGCTTCTGCCAGTGCCTCCCACCTACAGACACAGCTACCTACCTACACAGTAGGTACCTATACGATTGACGGGAGTCCATCAGTAATCACGGCGGCATCTCGCCGAAAGGCGAAAGGGACCGGGCAGGCAGGGAGGGAGGAAAGGACGTACTTAGGGAGGGCAAGAGCAATCTCATACATAGGCAATAAGGCACCTTGGTGGGTTTGTGCGTGAGCGTCAAAACCATTTTACCCATAATACCCAGTACACGCGTCCCGGCGCCGACGAGTACGGATACTTGGTAAATTATGACATTACGCTACTGCAGATGAGCGCCCTCGATGCCCTCGTTTGCGCAGCAATTTGGGCAGTCTGCTACTAAGTAATCTGCCTGCCGCCCTGCAGCCCACTTCAGCCCAGAGGGGATCGCTCATTCCACAGGACCCCTCCCCATTCCACTGTTTCAACTCATTGACTTCCCAAGAAAGACAGCTACGAACGAATTTCCAGAGTTGCCAGGAACCTACACATTCACCTGGCCTTACCATTTCATTGTACCTGGATGATCGGGAATGCTCGAATACTTCCACTCTACGGAGTACAATACATTTGTTATGTAAGGTGGGGGAACTCTGTCCGGGTTCGGGAAAGCGCAACTGGATACCTTATGGGTGATGACTGATGGGCGGACTTGCCTACTCCAGTAATCACTGGTACTTACCTATCACAGTGTACCTGTGTATCAAGTACCTACCTCGCGGGTTCGCCTGGCCAAGGTGCGTGGCCCAGATGCGATAGCGATAGTACAGCGTTGCAATAACGCCACTGCCTTCCCTGCCGTCCTTGCTCTCTCTCCGTCGTCTCAACGTCAATCTTCGCTCATCTTGCAGCGTATTCGGTTCAAAAGCAGCCCAGGTGCTTGCTGTTGGTCGAAAAGCAGGTCTTAACTGGGACGGCCAGGCTGCACACATACGCGCTGCAGGTGCTCTCATGGTATTCATTCCGGATACGACGTCTTGTGCTTGTTCGCACGTCCGGCGCATCGCATATCCATCCATCCTATCGAAAGGTATACGCCATCGTCGAAGCCATCGCCAGGTTTGCCCTCTTTGCGCTCCACCGAGATGCTTCAGGAGGCCAAGTGGCTTGTTGCCCGGGGGTTCGGCAGATGGTCTCTTCTGCAACCTGGTCTTTTCTTTTCCATTCGATTCCAATTGTGCCGAACCGACCGGTGCCTCGAAGAGAACAACAACACGAACATGGACTTTGTCACCCACACCCATCTCCGCATCCAGCCCGCCTCGTCCCAGCGCTTACCCATTACACTACTTACTGACTATAGTACTGGAGGCGAATGAACGACGGACATCGCACCGTGCGCTTCGTCTCAATGGCAGCGGAGGTTCGTGCCCCTGGGTTTCTCTCCCGGCCAACCTAAAGCTGTCAACTGCAAGGTCGGCCGACTTAGTTGCTTTTCTACCTGACCTCCTTGAGCTGCAGTAACCCTGAAGCACATCCCTCAACAACAGACGATGCGACCTAGCGCCGTGTCCTAAACTCATGTTCGGCCGGGCCGCGCTATGTTGGAAGCTGTTCGTCTCTCCGGAAAGCCTCCGACCTTTCTTCACACGTCCAAGAAGACACTTTGGTTTCCTCGCCTCCGGGACGGCTACCCGGCGTCCCATTGGCTCAGACCTCTCCCATTGCTTCTGAAGAACCAAAGACAACGGATATCTGCAACACGGATACGCTCGGGCTGCCACCACAGCCAAGCTGAAAGGTCTAGCGAGCGTTTACCGGTTGCGGGCACTCCCAAGAGATGCAGTGCCCGGCAGATAACGGGTTGGCACGATATCAGGCCGGCGCACGCTCTTTGCATATTGCATCCGATGTCGACTCCTATGAGTCTGATAGGCTGCGGCGCTTCCCAACGTCAACGTCAGGAACCTACGGGTACAGACCCGGTGAATGAATGCAACCCTTCCCGCAGATGGTGTCGGCATGCTCCTCTGCAACCACCAACAGCACTGCTTCCCTTCTCTTGTCAGCGCGGCAACAATTCAACGAAGTCGATCAGTTCCCACCGGTCTGATTTGCTCAGGGTAGCTCAGCCCACGCCTTGCCGTCTGAGCGGCTTAGGACAACCCGCCAACCTCCTAAACCTCCCCCGGGATGCGACGCTTTCTCATCAGCCCCGACGTCGCTCCGAATCTCGCGAAAACGCCTCGACACCAATTCCCATTAGTTTTTGCCATCGCGTTCACTGCTCGCGCCTGCCCGCGCCCGCCCGATGCCACGGTCCTTTGCGCTTTCATGGGCCTTGCATAAACCCATTATGTAAATCCGCACTTTATGGACTACTCGCATGACGCTGGCTTTCATCTGACCTGGATCCGGACTCATCAGAGTTGTCAGGTGGCCTGACTGGCGGCGGTAACCCGGCCACCTCACGGGAATATTCATCGACCAAATCGACGAAAGCAAATCAGTCTTTACCTGTGGCATCCCGGCGTTGGTTAGCGCGTCGCGGAAAAACATCGACCGGTTGAAAACTGGTACATCCCGTTGCAAATCGTGATCCGAACCAATGGAGTTAGTGATTCGCAAAATCCGTCTGTCTAATTACTCTCTATGAACGATTCAAACTCTGAGTCTGGGCGGAGGCGCTCAAATTTCAGATTTCGGAAGGCCGGTCTACAAGAAAATAAAGTAAAAATCACGGCAAATAAAGAAGCCGCCTGCAGACAGCCAGTCTGACTTATATGGGCTGGCCGCAGAGTCTCAAGCCAGCATGTCCAGTCCGGCCTTCTCTGGCCGCCGCTGGCTAGCGGACATCTCCACTCATGGGTGCACAGGACCAAAGTTCTCGTATACAAACTTCGGGAAAATGCCGGATGCCCCATTGATTGCCTACTTACCAGCAAAGGTGGCAAAATGCTTTCCTCCTTATGTCGCCTTCCAGGGGCTTTTCATGCATCGGGCTGCCAACGAGAAACAAACCCGGCGCGGAACACCGAAAACGACGGCATCGAAGACGCTACATTGCGAAAATCTCAAGCCGATGGAGAGTGACCGGCCGGAGATCGCATCATGGCATCACGTAGGCCGGTGTCTTGCGTATCATGCATCACGGCGAATACCATGAAGGGAGGAGGCGGCGGCGGCGGCGGCGGCGGCGGCGGCAGGTGGAAAGTCCGCATCTCGATCCTGCAGTCACTGAAGAGCCGGTGGCTCGTCGGGAAACCGGATGGTGCGGCTTGGAAGCTCTGGTGGCGGTGGCGCCGGCGCCTCACGCCGATCGACCCCGGACTGAACGCTTCCGTCTCCCGGGTCCGAACGCAGGCCGGGAACCAGGTCACCGGCCCGACTCGAAGGTGCAGCCTTGCCTGAGTGCCCAGCGGCCACATCCCCCTCACGAATGATGGAACCGCCGATCCTGTACACTGGCCGCGTCGTCGTCGTATCGCCGTCGGACTGCGCCCGGGATTCGGCATCAAATGCTTGACGGCTGTGTGACTCGGACCTAGACCGGCCGAAGGGGAACATGACCCTCCCACGGATGCGGAACGGCCGCGTCTCCTCGCCATCGCCGCTCATGAAGGAGATGCCCCGCGACAGCTGCCTGGGGGCGTAGTAGCCGAGCTTCCCAAGCGGGATGCTCAAGCCGTGCACGACCTAGATGACAATTATATCGGACCTAATCAGGCTCTCGGGGGCAGACCACTTACTATACTGCAGACGGCGAGGAACCAGACGACAACCCTAACAGCCGCGCCCATGTGGGCCACATCCGGCCGGGGCGTTCCGCCATCGTTCAGAGTGTGCAGGAACTCGAGGGTCACGTAAAGGTAGAAAACAGCAGACACTCCAATTGGGCCGAAGAAGCCCACAAAGACGGCCTGCTTCGCCTCCTCAATCTGGGGGATCATCCTGTGCACTGCGAACACAAATGGTAGACGCCTCAGCAGCAGGACGAGGACGCCGAGCAGGACCAGGCGGTACAGCGGAATCACGTCGTTGTGCAGGAACTCGTCCCAAGGCAGGACAGCTCCGTACCACATGAAGATGGTTACGTTCAGGAGCATGTCGATGGTCGGCTGGAACGAGTCGTCCTCCGTCTCCAGGCGAAACCAGTCATCCCAGGTGAAGGCGTTGCCGGCTATGAAGCAAGCCAGGATGTCATCGCTGCCAATCATGCCGCAGGTACCCACAATGAAGAGGGCGAGAGAAATGGCGAACACGAGAAAACTCTCGCGGTCGACGTACTTGTGGCTCTCGGCCCAGCGCAGCAGCGTCTTTGCCAGACACCCTACGACCGCGCCGTACACAACGCTGAGGACGATGGTGTATCCCCACGTCTCGCCAAACCACAGGCCCATCGCCATGCCCGCGCCGCCAGAGAATTGTTCGCCCCCGTCGCCGATGTACTTGATGAGGTAGAGGGCGAAGAAGAGGAAGGGGTATCCCAGACCGTCATTCGCGCCAGACTCGCTGATGATGAGGTTTTGCAGCTCTTTGGGGATGTTATGGTCCGCGAACCTGCCCTTGACAATCACGTTCGACAGCACTGGGTCGGTGGGCGTCACGCAGGCGCCGATGGCGAGGGCATGCAGGAACGGAAGGTGCGGCACCAGAGCGTAGACGAGCACGCTCGTCGCCAGCCACATGCAGGTCATGACGGGGCCGACGAGCAAGGCCATGGGCTTCCACTGTGTCCTCAGGTACCTGCTGGGCAGCTGGACGCCCGCGAGGACCAGCTGGACGCCCAGGACCAGCCTCGAGAAGGCGAGCGTCACGCTGTTCACGTTCTCCTCGGATCCCGCATACTCCAGCGGTCTGATCAGGTTGGCCGCCGGGGGCGAAAAGGCTACGCCTGCCAAGAGGGAAATAACTGCGGCGCATGTCAGACATCGGAGCAGGCAAAAACAGGGCCGGAATGCGTCGTTCTAGACCATCATCCTCGACCCGTCGGGCACCACCACCAGGAAGTAGACTTACGCGCTTCAGACAGGTAGTACGTCTCCTTGCAGAGGAACGAGACGAGCCCGAACAACGAAATCCAGCCGCCCAGTACACCGACAATGATGTTGAAGTTGGTGACGGCAAGAGTAGGCATCGTTGCGACAGGCTCTCCGGCAGGCTCAAGCTTTTGCCAAGATGACCCCTCCTCCACGGCTGTTACGTATCACGCTCCGCGATCTCGGGTGAGATGCTCCAATGAAAAAGGCGATGCCAAGTGATGCCCTGAGCCGCCAATCGTACCGCTGGCCAAGGCCCTGCTCGCCAATCAATTGCTCTGGTGATAACAAAATCGAGTGACAAGCGGGCGGAAAACCACCACGTTATTGAATCGCGGCAGGCTCGAAAATGACGACGAAAGTTGCGGCGCTTGCGTGGCTGACTATCATTGGGGAGCGGGATTGGGCCTTTCTTTCTCCCTTGCTTCCCTTTTCCTGAGGGACGTTGCGCTTCTCGCCACGCGGGGATCTTCGACGATGCGCGCGAGAAAGTGAGACAGGAAAGAGAAGCGGTCTGCGGGCTCTCCTTGATTGGGCGAAACGACGGACCAGGCTTTTCCTGATCTGGCTTGTAGAAGCGCAAAGGCCACCGGTTGCGCGCGGTCGGTAAACGTTTTGGCGATGCAAGATGCGAGTTTGGGAAATTCTGTGTTGTCGTTGACGTTTGGCGGAGACGGAGAGGATGAGAGAGAGGCGGGTTTAAAGCAAGGGGGAGAAGAACTGGAGACGAGGGGGGGCGAGGTTGGCCGGCCGGAGACGGGATGAACGCCGCGGGGTTTTCATCACCGCTTATTGCGCCCACAAAGAGACCAAAATGGCTGACGGGCAGGGTTAGGTGAGATACCTTTTGGGTCCGTTTTGTTTTTTTCCCCCTCCTCCGTCGCGCCAACTAGTGTAGGTAGCTAGTCAGTCGCTCTAAACGTGGGGATCCCATCCATTCGTGCCAGCCTCCGGAGGCCTGTATGTCTGCCCGATATCTGGCTGGCCATACGCTGCCAAGAGTATGCGATATACGAAAGCCCTAGGGCGCGACGAGAAAGGGCCCAGACAGCCAAAAAAAACCAGACCGAGAACCATGGTCCAGATTTGCTGCGTGGGGGCCAAGAGAGGGAGCGCCAAACGTCCTAGATTCCGCGCAGACGCCGCTAGCTGTGAACGTGTAAGGCAATTCCCGACGGACCGTGCAAGAGAAACGGCCAACGCAGTGGACGAAAGAAAGAACTGGATAACGTGCCGCGTAGCGTGGCACATCATGGTGATGGTTCCTCCTTAGCGATGTCAATCGGAAGACCATTGAAAATGCGGAAATGGGTCGAAAAGGTCATCTCATGCTGTAAGAGAGGGTGAGAATGAAAAGTACTAGAGGGGATATCTTTGAAGGGCACAGATACAACACGAACATACATCCGTCCGTCCACCCCGCCTGTCCGTCCACAGGCATGGGGAAAGCATGGCCGTAAAACTCCTATCCGACAAGAAACTGAGAACTTTGCTGAAGACGACGCGCATTGAATAGCTATAGAAGACAGGGGTGAATGAGGAAAACAAAGTACTAGTAGGGTGCCAACAAACAGCGACCACAGAAACATCTGCCCGTCAACTCGTGATAGTCAGCCTCCCAGGCCTGCTCTAGTTGTGCCCGCTTCGTTTCCTTCCTCCATTGCCCCAAGTACATTTCCATCGAAAAACAGCATCGAGAGACGCCGGACGCTTGCGGTGGTGGGAATAGCAGATAGCTCTCGCCTTCGCTCGATGACAACGGAATAGACGCAAAAAGAAGACCTCATCCATATTTACCAACGCTTGAGAGATTCCCCCCGTCTATGTCTTCGGCCTCGCCCATATGTCCATATTTCGCACCTCCGGCTGTCGATCTTCGCCGACTCGCAATCCAACACGCAACTTGTTGATTTGCGAGCTCGCAGTCCCGCCAAGTCCCCGAGGAAGTTTCTTCGGCGCCCGGCGACGTCGTCCCGCACATTCTGCAAGTCCTTGGTATCTTGCTTAGTATCCATGGGCTTTGTGTGCCGCTTGTTGGGCAAGGTCCTTGGCTTTCATTTTGGCACCCGCAGCCGCAAGCCGATCAGCCCCAATGTTGCCGGCGGTTTTGTCATGTGCCTTGACCCATTGGATGTCGGTCAGCGTCCCTATAGTATCGCGTTCGTTGATCTTCCGGCGAATCGCTTCCACCAAGTCCCTGTTCTTGACCTCCTTGTCCGTGATGTTCTTCTTGCGGTCCTCGGCTGTTAGCTGCGCCTTCCAGCCATTCTCCTCCCAAATCTTGTACCATTTTGTCGCGCAGTTGATCGAATATGAGCTGTCAGTCCAGATGTGTGCTGGCTTTGTGATGGGTATGCATTCCAACGCGCGAAGGAGTGCGGTGAGCTCTGCGCGCTGGTTTGTTTGTTGCTCGCCCTCGAGAGGTTCCGAGATATTTCTGGTTTCCATCGTCAGTATCCGATATTTAGCTTGGTCGCAAGTCCCAACTAGGGATATACTGCGTCTCCTTGACCGTAAGGCCGCAGAGATGGGGGATGTTTTGAGGCAAACTGTACCTCTTATCGAAGTCACCGAAGTATACACCCACGCCTGCCGCCGCGGGCGGCCCCTTGGCAATCGCCTTTGCATTGCCCTTGTCATGGTCCTTCGCATTGCTCTTTTCATGATTTTTCCCATTGCCTAGACAGCTTCCGTCTGTATATATAACAATCGATTTCGTTTCGTCCTCGTCTGAGTCAGATACGTCCAGATCGACCTCAGACTCTGGTTCGAGTTCAGACTCTTCTTGCTCGACCTCATAGCGCGGATCCCACTGGGCGCGGACGGCGTCGATGGTTTCGTCGTCTGCCCACTGCTCGATGTACGCGACTGCCTCGGGAATTGTCTCAAACTTTTTGTACTTGGGCCCTTTGGCGCCCGTGATCGCTTCTTCTACTATTTTCCAGTCGAGGTAGATGCCTGTGATGGGGCCTCTCGCAACGGCGTAGTATTTGGGTGGCCCTTCTTTCTTGGTGTCTTTGCCGGCGACGTACTCTAGGGCTTCTTGTTCGGTCGGGAATGACTTAACTGCGCATGTGCCGATTGTTAGCAGACACCTCCAGCAGATAGAATGAGGGTAGAATTCGAGATCATGAGGACGGGTTGCTCCACTTACACATGGCACCAGCACATCCTGAAATTTGCTTCTGGCACTGCGTCCAGTTGTCGTATACGCCTGGTATGTGGCCGAAGCGCACACCATAAAATTTTGGAGCCTTGGGTTCCGCTTTCCTCTTCTTGGGAGCCGTTCCGCTGGCCAAAGGTGCACCTCTCTTGTTGGCTGGCATTGCGTCTAGTAGTCCGCGCAGGATGGTAGTCAAGGCCGTCTTTGGCCGCTCGTCGTGTTCGGCTTGAGCTCTCCGCCAGAAGAAAGATCTTCTTGTCGCGATCGTCGCAGGAGTCGCGTTCGGTGGTCTGGGAGCTCGCAGCTGAAGGTAGATATGTACAGCGATGTTTGTCCGGGGAGCTTGTAGTCGCATGCGTCAGTCGTTGTAAGAGCCGCTCATGTGCGAGTCGCGTGGCAGGAGTCAAAGACGGGACATATTGCAGGCTGTTTGCTAGGTAAAGTTATAGGAGTGCGAATACAGAGCAGAGAGTTCTCAGTGGCCGGTCTTTTTTTGCAAGCCCATGCCGAAACATGCGTGGGATGCGAGAATGTAGAAAGCGGGAAGGGCCGGCGACGAGAGGGATCAACACAGCTTTGGGCTGGGATTGCTCAGGGTGTTCTGCTCTTACTGATTTTCGGTCGGCTGATAAGATAGGCGGCTGCCTTCCCCGCAGGCCACGCTGCGGCGCAGTGCCCACAGGAGCGGCTTGAAATTGTTAGCGCCCTGCACGTCCTGTCAGCAGCCCGACGTCTGGTTCCGTCTACTAGCGCCCATCGTCCGGCCGAGCTGGACACTCGGCCGATTGCGTTTTTGCATTTGCAGCCCATTTTCACTTTGCACCAAGACACAATGGGTTAAACGGTTTTCTTTGTTCTTCTGAGCTTTCTGTATGCTACACATGAGAGAGCGGGTATAATAACTGTTCGTGTCACGGCCGAGCTGCTCTCCAGACTTCTCCATAACACCACATATCCGACTAGAGCTGAGAGGACTATCTAACCCCTCTGCCGGCCCTCCAAACCAATGTCTGAACCAACGACAACGGGTCAAACGCAATGCACAAAGTCTATCAATGGGTTGTCGTAGACTCTGGCGTACAGGGGCTATCGATACTGGTGTGTCGAGAGCGCCGGCAGCTATCAACTTGGCTGCTGGCCTCCGACCACACAAAGACTGCTTAAGCCTAGGCCGGTCACCCGGCCATAAGCACCAAGGTATCGTCGTAAAGTCCCATGGGGACTAAGCATGGACTCTGTGATCAACCGGCGGCAAAGGTCCCACACAGTCGCTCGATTCCCACTCCCACGCCAGCAAGCTCCAGTTGAGCTCGCGTCTCCAAAAGAGGCCCAGGCCCTCTCCGCCGCCGCAGCTCTCCAGTTCGGGATGGCCGTGGCCGCGGTCTTCCGAGCACATGCCCCCAGTAAGCGGCATTCTCTGGGCGAACACCACTTTACCCATGCGTGAATGGAGGATGCCCATCGAGCACTGGACGCAAGGCTCGTGGGTGAGGTACAGCTCCATGCCATGGCACAGATATCCATCGGCGTTCGGGTGTTCGTCATCGAAAACCATGAGCTCGTCTTTGAGGAGTGGCTTGTCTTGGAAGCTGTCGAACTCGAGGATGGGAGGCGTGTTGTCACGGCCTGCTGCTCGTCTCTCGTGGCGAACAAGCTTCTGCGCGACCATGCTGATAGCTCGGAGGACGCAGTGGGCCATGGGATTGCCGGTACCGCCCCTGTTGGGCTCCTGGTGCCAACGGGCATCTCCCGCAATCGCCACCAAGTGCGACTTGCCGCCCTCGCGCTGGACGATGACGGCGCCCATGGGTTCGCCGATGCCTTTTTGCTTGGCCTCCCGGGCGACGCGATGAGCTAGAGCCATCCAAAGAGATGTCTCATCCTTGATGGTGTCTGTCGAACGGCCCACCATGCTAGGATGGGGTCCGAGAGGGTTGTTCTTCCGATACACCGTAGGCCAGAACTGCGAGGTCCACATGGCTGCTTGGACCTGGGAGGTGGGGGGGATCAAGGGGATTGGAACGCTAGTGAGGAAGACATTCTCGTCCATGCCTTCGATGGCAGCCAAGGATGCGATCAGCTTCTTCCGATCAAAATCCTTCTCCTCGCCGAGCATGATGTAGATCCAAGTCGACTTGCCAGTGTGAACCTGGCGGCCCTCGGGTGAGTCGTTCATGAACTGCGTCTTTAGATGAGCAGGCATGTCGGCCGGCTTTGCGCAGCGTCGCAGGTGAGGTAAGCTGTTAGCTACGCCATCAGGAAGCATCGAGCGAAGGAGGCTACGGAAATGTCAGCATGTGTTCAAAATGCTCCAGCCATGCTAGGAAACTGACTTGACGACGTCGTTGGTTGATTTGGCAGGAGCCCTCGTGATCAGAGCCTGGACGATGGTGTGGTCCTGTCGGATCTCCAGCGTCGTCTTTAGAGGAATCAAGACGCCCCGTCCCAGCTGCTGTGGTAACAGGTCATCTATCAGAGGGTGCGGCTGAATGACATCTGGTCCAACATGCTCCGGTTTCTCCTCGGACCGGGTCTCTGTGTTGTCAGAGACGGTCTCGGGGGGCGTAGGACGTTCGACAGCGAGCATTGCGGCGGTTCTGAGCGTACAATGTCTAGATTGGAGCTTGAAATGATAAGAAGAAACCCTTCCGTCTGTTAATGGATGGCTCGTCTTGGGGAACTGCGGGTTCGTGATGTGACTCACAGTGGCTGACAGATGAGATGATCGTGCGATCACGGACTGTGACAGGTAGAGACACCAACGTTACACTGCCGACGCTTGATCTGGTTGATGTTTGGCTCACCAAGGCGGCAGGAATAATCCGATTCTGTCGACGCGTGAACGCCAGATACTGATTTGACGGGGTTGAATTGTGGTCAGGCTTTGTGAGTTCTCAACCGTGGCACCGCAATCAGATTAGAATCGCCGGGTCGCGATGCAGTCAGGATTTTTTCTGACGCAGAGGATGATGTTGTTCGAGAGAGACGGAGGTGTGTAGCTCGGTCGAAGGATCCAGCAATTAAGGGCCGACACCGAAGGGCAAGTCCAGAAAGTCCGAGATGGGTTCTTGTGTTGTGGCAGGCAGGTGTGTATGTGGTTCTTGCCGCGGGTAGGCGGAGGTGAGCCCAGCTGGTGATAAAGGTAAAAAAAATTGGCTGGCACGATATCGTACTCTTTCCTCAATGTCGTCCCCGAGGTCAGTTGTAACTGGCTGGAGTACCGGCGTGTTGTTGTACGTCCTGAAGATCGGTACGTTGGATGGATGCCTCGCAGAAGGTACAGCCAGAGCGGCCCGCTGCTGAAAAGGGGAACAGCAAACTGCCTAACACCTTGAGAGGTAGGTACGTAAGTAGGTAGGTAGGACTTGCGGCTTTGCCTCCTAAAGCTAGACTCGACAAAGTGAGGCAGGCACCTTGAGGCTGCCTACCTTACCTGGAATATCAAGATGTGTTTGGAGGAAAGCGCCAGTAACGGTCACGACCACCTGGTTGTCTTGTTCCCTTCTCTCCTTGTCGTTCGACTCACTCCCGATTATTTTTTCTTTCTATTTCGGGCCTCAAATATCTTCTCTGCTCCAAAGCCCAGGCAAGGCTCTGGCTCAGGTCTGTTTGAGAGCCGTGGAGAGATTTCGCCAAGATCTCTGCAGAAGCAGTTATTCTTGGAACCAACGGCTGGCGGGTCTAGTATTTTGGTCGAAGAGTCTCAGTATTGGTCTCAGTCGCAGTCTTAGCCTTCCATCTATAGGCGACCCAAGGGCGGATGCAACCAGGGAACGTGAAGATCACCGTCGTCGTCAACCGGGTCATGAAACGGCGGGTCACCGATTCGGGGTCAAACAAAGAAACAACAAGAAGAGGAGATCCTATCGGATCAACTGGCGTCGCTCACGAATGGACAGTGCGTCTGAAAGCCAAACACTTCTGGAAGCGGTCCGAACGGTGGGTTACAGGCGGCCGGGACGAACTTGAGGCATCAGAAAATTTGACTCCTTTGGCGATCCAGCTCCAATTGTGGTGTACCTAGGTACCTGGGCCTGCGGCCCCCAGTTCCTGGTCCAGGCGCAGGTCCCTGCATGCTGTCGAATCGAAAGGCAGCACAGCGCAGAGCCTCTGGCGGACCCCAACACTTGAACCCAGAACAGCACGGAAGGCACTGTAGATGTCTTATCGATAAGGTCACTAGGACCCCACGTCCAGTCACAGTGGGGCTCTTCTCCTCTTGCGACTGCGCTTTCCGTTTTGGCTTTTTTTTACGCGGGCCGTTCGCACCTGCCAGTGGAGCTTCTGTGTCGTTCGCAAGCCACGAAGGACGGAAACCGCCCGGACATTGACCAGGGGCGCGGACGAGGTTGGGGTTAGGCTTTCCTTCCTGCCCACATGGAGACGGAGGGAGGTGTAAGAGACATCTCGGCGCCAGAAAAAACAGCAACAACAGGACGCTTGCTGGCTACCTAAGTGAAACTGCGAGTGCGCATCGAGATTAATGATATCGACACCAACAGGCCAGGTCAGGCAATTGCAGACCAAAACCTCACCAAAAAAAAACTCATCGGTCCGGCCTCGCCTTGACGGGAAACTACAGGCTCGGTAGGTCTGTACATTCCTTACTCTTTGGTTGAGCCCCCAGTGCTTCAACAGGGTGGGATGTGCTATGCTGACTATTCCTGTTGTTCACGTCAACATAGCAAGTCGTGCGTTCGTGCCCATGTTGTCTCATAACAAAATCGAGCAGAAGCTGCCATCTCCCCACCTGCAATCGAGTCTCATTGCCGTCCAACGTTGGATGGCGCAGAGTCTCACACTCTTGTTTTCTCCGGAAGCACCGCATCGCACTGCATCGCATCCTGCGAGCAGCGCCACCAGCCCTGGCGGCTCGCGCTGAATCCCAGCTTAGAAATGCAATCGTCCAACGGCAACCGAACCCCACGCTTGGAAGCCCCATCTGCTGCTCAATCTCCGATGACGGCACGCCGCCCCCGGCGGCCAGCACTGCAAGTCATTGCTAACCGCTCTTGCTAATGCCCTGCTTTCTAGCTCTGTGTTGCACCGACCATCGGCTGCTTCCCCTCACGAACCCCCAACCGACTCGACGGCAGTGATCCCTTCGCGTCTGCAGATCTGGCAGGCGTGCCTTGAGCTCTTGGCGAGTCCAGCCTCGTTGGTTGGTCCCCCCTGCCTGGCCCGCGAGGGCAGATCGTGGGTTTTCCAGCAAGCGACGGCACGGCCTGCCGTGAGCCCCCCTCGAAGCGACCGCGGAGCCAGCGGCATAAAAGGAATAGCCCCGAGCGACCCGTGGGCTTCCTGCTGCTCGCGGCCTGGAGGGGTGGAGGCGCCGCGGCGGCAGCATCAGCACGAATAGTGCAACTGAGGGCCGCGCCGCCGGCGCCTGAAGCAATTAATCACCCGGCCCTGCCATGGGTTCCTCCCCACAATCTGATATTGAGGAGCTTGGGAAGCTCCGTCGTCTCTGGTGCAGGTGCAGTCTGCATCCTGCAGTGTAACGACACCGCTGGTCTCTCTGCCACGCATTGGGGTGGGGGGTTGCGCTGTTCTGTGCCAAATTCCCTCCTCCGTCATCCATGCCGAGACCCTGTTCTGGACGAAGCATGAAGACAGCCTGGCTACCTATGCCTTGAGCGGTGATTGGCCCTTTTAGTTTGGGTTACCAGTTGCCATTGGCATGGTGCAACTCCTGTGCACTGCACTGACCTGGTGTTGGGCGTAAGCCTCGCCCTCGCCCTTGCTCGTCTCGAGGCAAATGGCACGGCGTGACGGCGCGCTCACAGTTTGGCGGGACATGTGAATCCTGCGTCTCGGAGCCAGCGGTCTCGGCACGAGGTTTCGTCACCGTAGAGGACACAAACCCCCAGCAAAGCCGCGCTCGATGACATCACCCGGGCCTGAAAGATGAGCAGTCTTGCAGCTCTTGGTCTGGGAATGATAAGGGAAGCAGGCTGGCGTCCAGGCGGTGGCACCTGACAGCGACAAGACAGCCTGCCTTCAGTGCGTGCTCCACCCCATGTAAAGGCGGTGGTCACTGGTGGTGTGGTCACTGGTGGTAGGCCGGGGTTCGACGAGGGGCTGCTCA
The DNA here is from genome assembly GCA_014235945.1 of Colletotrichum plurivorum. Classification (NCBI taxonomy): domain Eukaryota; kingdom Fungi; phylum Ascomycota; class Sordariomycetes; order Glomerellales; family Glomerellaceae; genus Colletotrichum; species Colletotrichum plurivorum. The sequence goes on from WIGO01000073.1 coordinate 44,228, forward strand.
CGCCCACGGTTCACCGAGACGCAGCGGACCCTGCTGAGGAGCGGATCTCCGGGGCATGGAGGCCCTCTCTCGCCAGCCTCCGGACTTCGGGGTGGTTCCGAGCCAGGCCAAGCGCTAGCGATGTTGTCGCAACGCCAACGGAATATGTAATGCTATCGCCGGCACGCGACCCCAAGAGATGGTGTGTCAAACCATGCTGTGTATCCCATCGCTTTACGTGCGACTTTGTTGAGGCCCTCGAGGCATGCCGCGGCAACACCCCAGCGAGCCCCAACTACTAGGCTGCGTGCATCAGCGCGGCCTGGCCAACTGAAGATGGGATTGCGAGGCATGGACAGGGAAAGGGGGGCAGTAACGCAAAGCGTGCTGTAGTGGGAGGTGGTCGACAAGGTGAGGATAAGCTTTGAGTGGCCGCGAGGGCGTGTTGGCGAGCGTCGATGTGAGTGGTCTCTCCTCCGCTGGCTTGGCTAATGGCTGGAATGCCTGAGAAGATGAGACGGCTCGTAGCATTCATTAGCCGTGGGCGCCGGCACCAGTTGATTCAGGCGGGCCTTGGCGGCCGATACAGGAATACTCGAGTCGTGAAACATTTTGGGGGGAAATGGGAAGCGCCGATGGGTCTACGAGGCTCCCCGACACGCCCGGTGAGCAAGGCCACCTCATCAAGCATGACAACAAGAGCCGGTCGGGCAAGGTGAGTAGAGGTGAGAGGCGGCAGTGACAGTAACAGCCGCAACAACATCCAAGACGGGGAACGTCACTTGCTCAACCATTCTCGGGTTATAAGCCGTCGGGGTGCTTATGCTTATGCGTATGCGTATGCGTGCGAGAAGCATCTCCTACTTACTCTGGGGAGGCACGTAGGACAGCAGCGTACACGGCAGACAGGATAAGCCGCCAGCCAGCCACGAAGGCTGACCCAGGCAGGCAGGTCGGGGTACAGAGATGCAGAGCCATGGGATGACCGTGCCGTCGGTGATGGTGTTTTAGGCTTATTTTGGACGACGGGTAGTACTATTGTTGAGGCTGCCGTCGGGACGTGGCGCACGGAGTATGGTGGCTCACCGGGTGACATCCGTGACATCCAGCCTAGGCAGATGGCGGACGCGATGACGGACTGAAGACGAGGCGAAGGGAAACGCGGCCGTGGGCAAGGGAACGCGTGGACAGACGGCCTTCAGGTATTGGGCAGGTCGAACAAACGCTACCGACTAAGACCTTTCCTCTTGGTACTACCTCCTATAGTAGGAAGTGTATTGTACCAGGACATTTCACAGAGGTTTCTTTCTTTTTTTGCTTGGTACAACGCACCTACCTATCCGTACCTGTCTAGGTAATGATGGTTTTGATGGCGAAGTGCATCAGCTCGAACCTGACAAGACCCAGTGCCTGAGATCCGAGAGGCCCGAGAGGCCTTACACTACAGCGACTAGGGGCACAACCTGGGCGAAGTTGTAACCAGAGATGAGATGCCCAGATCGACGCTGTTACAGCTCTCACCTCAGCTCGGCCGTACCTGGACGCTGTGCTTTAGATAGCAACTTGGTATCCTTCTGCCTGGGCTTGATAACTTTTTCTTGGACCGGTCAGAGACGTGGGCGTAGGCGTAGCCGCGGAAGAGAAGCTTGGGCATCCGCCCCGCGGGAGCTTTAACATGCGATGTGCCCGGCCAACGCCAATGACAACTCTGATGAGCGATGAGTGAGTGTGCTGAACGCAGTCATGGCAAACACACGTGAAATGACATTGACGGGGCGGAAAGGTGGAAAGTGGAATGCTAGCAATCAAATCAGGATTTGCCTATGGCCGTAAACGGCCACGTCCTCGAAGAGGGCCGTCGCACCACCGTAAGAACCTCACCTCGACTCACCTCCGGGGCAGAGTGAGTCCACTCTGACATTCCAATCGCTCTACGCGCAAGGCTCAGGGTCTGGGGCGACCGCAGGCATTCGTGGATATTCTCAATGCTAGACTTGGCTTGTGTTCGGTTGTTTGGTTCACCATCCGCCCTCCTCGTTGCGTGGCACGGCTCCGGGCACTCACTGTCTTGTCGAGGACTGTTTTATCAACCAAACAGACACCATAAAGTGTCGTTGATATTGTGACATGACACCAGAACGGGAGAGAAATGGCATGTCCGTTTGAGCCGACGGAGCGTGGCGGAGGGGTGTAGGTCCCTCCTTCGCTAGGTTGTGACACCCTGGAAGGACGCCGCGTTTGACAAGGCCATCGTCCATCATCCACTTGGTGAAATGACAGAAATGCCCTTGACGGTCTGTCTATTCTAGTTCAAACAGAGAAGCGCGGGACAAAATAAAACAAAATGCCTGCGTGCTATGCTTGCAAATGGAGTGAGGATGGTGGGAAAAATAAAATCAAACGACTCGAACCAAAAGCAAAACCACACCATCCCGCGCCCGGCCATGCTCCAAGCATCCAGCATCCCAGGGCTCCGGTGCCAGGAGGAGGGGACCTGGACAGGGTGGCTGGCGGGGGGAACCTGGCGTGTGCTTGTGGTAACCCCTGCCAGTAAAGGGGCGGCGGGGGGTGGCCATCGGCGACCGGCCACCGAGCATGCAGCAGCGTCTCCATGCCCCCTCCCCGAAAGATGTTTCTCCACTGAGGGAAGGCCTCTAGAAGGTGGAAGGCGCGCACCGGCGGCGACGGCACCTTCTTGAAAGCGTGCACTGAGCTGGAGGAGGTGGTTGCATCTGCGCGCCCCGATTCGACCGTTGGGCGGAGTGTTTGCTGTTTCTCTCTCAATTTCCAGCTGCTGGTCCTTGCCAAGCTATCCCCCACCCTGGGTACCTAGGCACCCAGAACCCTAACTACCTTCCCTGGGCAGTCAGTGCCTAGGTACTTTAGGTCCCTACCTGTTTTACCACGGTCGGTACCTTACGGTGCTGGTCATTCCCTACCAGGTACCTACGGTTGTAGGTATCCAAGGTTAGGGACTCGTCGAGCTTAGCGCCTTGCCATGCGCAGAAAGAGGCATTTGCAACCCCCGAGCTCCTTCTGACTCCTCGCACTCCTCTGCTTTGGGGGGGTCTCACGCCTCCATCACTCCAGTGTTCCATTCCCACTTCCACTCCCACTTTCAGAGACACCTCCTACCTCAGGCAGAGCAGAGCAGACTCTCACTCAGTACCTAGCGAACCAGCAATAGAAAGAGAAAGACGGGATGGGACAGCATCCGCGGGAAGGCAGGGAAGGCTCCCGTCCACATTCACCAGATGTCCCTCACCCTCACCCTCATCCTCACTTTCACCCCTAGCTTGCCCTCTCTTCACCTCAGGCACTCATTCACCACACCCCATCCCATCTCCGTCCCTCCATCCAGACAGGTCCCTACCTACCTACCACATTAGCCTCAGATATTTATCGGTCCTTTCCTCCATCTCGGGGCTCCATCCCTCGGACCCTCCCCTCTTCCTTTTTTCTCTCCGTGTCTGTACCAACCTACTTTAACAAACTACTAGAGCCCGTCCGTCCCGGATCAGTTGGGACTTTTTTTTTTCTAGCTGTTCCCATACCTCCTTACCTTGTGCTCTTGCTTTGTCGCGGCTCTCTTACTTGGTTCCGCGTCCACCACGCTTCCGTTTCCTCGCACTTACACGCGCTTCCCCGTCCGGTCACCTCTCAACATTTTTTTTTTTCCCTCGCCGTCCACTGCCCAGACCAGCACCGCTGCGAACCCGGCGGACCCCTGTGCGCTAAGGCACGAGCTAGGCGTCCTCGACGCCACATTTCATCACCCACCTTGACAAGTTGACGGACAGCTCGACCAGCTTTCCCCATCCCTGCACGTCCATTGGGTGCAGCCCTCGAAGCGAACGAGATTTCGCAGAACGAAGCGGCCAACGCTGTAAACGGCAGGCACAGTCAGATACCCTTGTGACTCCTTCCTTTTAGACACTGTCGCCGGCGCCGACATACAACCCAAAAATCCCCCATGCCTTCCGCCGTCTTTCCTCGCAGTCCAGGTTCGTCAACTCCCCGCCCTCAACTCTGCGACAGACATTTCTTCCCCCCGACAACCACGACGATTCTTTTTCCCGTCCTCCCTTATTTCCGTCTCCCAGAAAAATAAATTACGGAGTATTGACTTTTCAACCAAAAAGACCTTGGTCTTGCACAGGCCAAGCAATCTGCCCTCGCGAAGCTGGCAATGAGCTCCAACGCCAAGGACAGTCGCGCGCCTTCGTCATCGTCTCCAACCCACTCGAATAATTCGCCCTCCATTTCGAATCCCAACGGCGAGCCTCCGCCGCCTTACGTTTCGCACCCTCACCCTCACCATGACGCCCTCCTTCCGCCTCCTGCAATGGCTCACGCCCTCCGATCCATGAACGATCTTAACGGCCCCATCGCCCTGCGCGACCGCTCCTACATTGCCTCCTCCGATACCCCGCCGGCGATGCGCAGCGTCGTTTCGACCGCCCCGAACTCGCCCAGAATGTACGTTCAATATCCCTGCCCGCCGCGTCAAGAAAGCTGCCTACAGGGCGGCTTGGGATCTCGCGGCTCCGAACCCCATAGCTTGGCTAACTCTACGGCCTGTGCAGTCCGCCCGTGAGGCAAAATTCCGGAGGCACCACCCCTCGCCTGCGCCCGCACCCGGCCACATTGAACGTTCCCGGCATGACCGTTTCGAGGGCGTCCCCCGACGGAAAGATTAGCGATCGAGACGTCGCTGCGAAGCTGGTCATCATCATGGTTGGCCTTCCGGCGCGAGGAAAGTCGTACATCACCAAGAAGGTCCAACGATACCTGTCGTGGCAACAATACAACTCGCGCATCTTCAACGTCGGAAACAGGAGACGTGTCGCTGTCGGCCTGAGCTCGCCCATGAAGTCTCCAGCGAAATCTCCGTGGACCCCTTCGCCCATGAACTTCGACCCCCCGACGCAGGCCGCCTCGATCCTCCTGAACGGTCGCCCCGCGCAGGGTATCAAGGAGCCCACCGAGCTCAATCTGGACGCTAATGACGCCAGCGACACGATGGACCAGTCCGCCAACTTCTTTGAGCCGACCAACGAGACCGCGTCTAAGATCCGTGAACAGGTGGCTTTGGATACTTTGGACGAGCTGCTCGACTACCTCCTCCACCAGGGAGGCTCCGTTGGCATTCTCGATGCCACCAACAGCACCATTCACCGTCGTCAGCTTTTGGTTGACAGAATCAAGGCGAGGGAGCCCAAGCTTGGAATCCTCTTCATTGAAAGTATCTGCCATGACCAGAATGTGAGTAGATCACTATGAGCTCTTCCCCCTGGATCTAAGTCTGACTCTGCCTAGCTCCTGGAGGCGAACATGCGCCTGAAGCTTTCGGGCCCTGACTACAAGGACAAGGATCCGCACCAGTCTCTCGCGGACTTCAAGAAGCGTGTTGCCGCTTATGAGAGTGCCTATGTTCCTATCGGAGACTACGAGGAGTCCCATGACATGCAGTACATTCAGGTATGTCGTCGAGACGCCTCAATCGCTCTTTCGGGCTTGCAGTCGCTCACATCTTGCAGATGATCGATGTTGGCCGCAAACTCGTTCAGTATAGATTACGCGGGTTTTTGAGCGGCGGTATCAGTTCCTATCTGACGACATTCAATCTTGCGCCGCGGCAAATATGGCTTACCCGGCACGGACAGAGTGACGACAATCTCCATGGAAAACTCGGAGGTGATTCGGACTTGACCCCCGATGGAGAGCGATACGGCAAGGCCCTGCACGATTTCATCACTCAGAAGCGTAAGGAGTGGCTCATTGAGCAAAAGGATAAGATCGCGCAGTCGTCCTTCCCGCCCAAGGCCGGTGACCACACTCCTCCCTACCCCGAGATGAACCGCGAGCTGGAAGAGAAGAACTTTTGCGTCTGGACGTCGATGCTGAAGCGCAGCGTCCAAACGGCAGCACATTTTGAGGCTGATGACGACTATGACGTCAAGAATTGGGCAATGCTGAACGAACTCAACACTGGCCTGTTCGAGGGCATGACCTACGAGGAGATTGCGAAGAGGTTCCCTGGCGAGTATAGGAAGCGCGCCGAGGACAAGCTTCACTACACCTACCCCGGTATTGGTGGTGAGGGATACCTCCAGGTTATTGCTCGACTGCGCGACATGGTGCGGGAAATCGAGCGGATTGAGGACCACGTCCTCATTATTGGTCACCGCTCGGTCTGCCGTGTTCTGATGGCCTATTTCATGGACCTCACGCGCAACGAAATTGCGGACTTGGATGTCCCACTGGGCATGCTCTTCTCCATTGAGCCCAAGCCCTATGGTTATGACTTCCACGCCTACCGCTACAACAGCCAGAAGGATGCCTTTGCTGAAATCCCCAACTACCGCCCGCAGCGCACTGTCGACCGCGCTGCTTAAGTCAGAGCCGACAGGCTTTGGACTGTATTATATGACGACTTGTACAACACGAATGGTAACGGAATGGAGAGGCGTTATGGGAGTTGAGGACAACTCAACTACGACACGGATCTTGGCTTCTTTCTTTTGGCAGTGGGATAGAAAGGGTTCTACACTCAGCCTCTTTTCCTACTTTTTTTCTTTTCTTTTTTTGGTACAGCCGACTCCCCGACCTTGGAGGTGGAAAGGTCGAAGCATTTGCAAGGCGTTTGGGAATCAAAGACGACCATCTCACAGAAAGAGGTCAAAGAAGATACCCACGACGTACAACGAAGAGAAGAGAAGGGATGTCACGACCCCTCATTGCTACCTCTTTGCAAGGCTTTGCAACAGACACACGAGAGCTAGAATGGCTCCTTTAGCTAGATGAACACAAAAAAGTCTATCACATGTGAAATCTCGATGTGACATTGATGCATTTGAGTGGTCAGGGGTTTTTAGAGTAGTGACTAACAGATATCACCAGAATCTCAGCGCGGACAGGTGGTTGTGGCAGGCTGGGCTCCGCTCGGGTGCACTAGTGGTGCTGCAGACAGCATACATGGCAGGTGGTGGTTCCTGTTTGGTACCTAGGGGGTGGTGTGATTGGTAGGACCACCACGGGGTCCCTTGTCACCAGTTGTTTTTCAGTTTGTCCTCTGTGGTTTGAGTAGGACAACTAACTACACAGTAATAATTGCCAGTGAAGCTTTCCCCGGGAGGTAGATTCTACAGGCCTACGAATTGATTTGGTGGCGAGAGATGAGGATGATGGGTGTGTGGTTCTGTCGGAGGCCAAGATACGAGGCTCTTGCAGAGTCGGCCCGTACATCACGAGATCGGGAGGCGGTCCCTGGTAGCGATAGATGCTGCGAGATGTGTGATCTCCTAGAAAAGATATTTACGGGCTATCTCGTGATTTTTGAGGCTCTGTGGGTAGATCCGTCGTCATCTGAGATGCAGAGGGTATGCCGTGGGCCGTGGATGCGTGGTGTGATGCTGCGGGCCTTTTGCCGGTGGTGAGTAAGACCAGTGGAGGGGCGGTTCTCAACGGGTGCGTTGAGGGATGTATTTGAGATCCATGGTTTTCCGAAGGGCGAGGTGTCTCCGAGATATCCCATGTCTTGTGATAGAACCCAGGTAGGTTTCCGAGGCTTGGAGATCACGACCGGTTGTTGGCCACCAGGTGCGATAGTAACGAGTATGACGAATCAGAAGCTAGACGGCAGTCGCGGACTAACTTGCTACTGAAAAGTTCCTGCGGATGATTGTACGACGCGATACACAAGCACAATGCGAGGGTCGAACGATGTGGTATGAAGGTGGTAGAAAACCAGACCCTGTCACCTCAGATGGTATTGCATTTCGGATCACCGAATCGACGAAGTTGACTGGGACCGATCACTCTGCAAAGAGTCTTACGGGTGAGTTGAGTTCGAATTTCGCTGATTTGCTCGCCAGCTTCACGCAGGTCCCTGACGAGTCATGTTATTTGGCTATTCTATTTTCAGCCGGGCCATCTATTCGTTGCGTCTTCCCAATGTACTCCAGCAGCCTGATGAGTCCTACGTTTGAGATGCCTTGTCCGGTCGCACTTCTGGTTTGTGTATGTAATGCTCTGTCGTCGAGAAATGTATGCTAAAATCGTATCCTACTCGGTATTCAAGGGGCAACTAACCATGGATCATTACTTGTAGAACTTCTAGGTCTCTAGAGGCCCTTGAAGTTAGCCAACTGTGAAATATAAGACTATACAGGTAGGCGTAAATGCAACCTAAATCAGATACTGTTTCCATGTGCTTCAAGCTCAGGTATACTCTGTTGTTTTTCAAGAATTCTTTTAGGAAAGAACCCCTAGCAGCATCCTATCCCATCAAAACAAAGCAACAGATATAAAGAAAAGATCTTCCTCAAACTCAAAAATTCTTCCAATACCTGAATGGGATGTGTCTTTCTGAATGCAAAGGAAGAAATCAGGGCCCTTGAATCTGCAAGTGCAAGTGCTCACCGAGAAAATCTCGGTGAACAAGAACGGTGTGCCCAGGCTGGTAGTATCTAATACTCCATGATATTCGCTGTTGGGCAGGGATCCTCTGTACCCAGTACTTCCCCCGGCTTCCGTTGCCTGGCCGCTCCCCGCCAATCAGTGGAGCTCTTGCTGAGAGCTTCTAAACCTCAAAATTTCAATCCCCAAACGCGCCTGATCATCCTAGGTCGCGTCCTCCATCCACCACTCCACTGCCCTCACTGCTGTCGCTGTGCTCAATTCAACACAAATTGACACGACAAAGACAGCATCATGTCGCTCTTTGGTAACAAGCCGCTTGGCGGCGGCCTCCTGGGCGGTTCGACCACCACTCCCCAGCAGAGCACCACCGGAGGTGGTTTGTTTGGACAGACCGCGACGAACAATCAGCCTGTCAGCTCTACACCTGCTTCCGGAGGCCTCTTCGGAAACCTCAACCAGAACAAACCTGCCACTGGCGGTGGACTCTTTGGCGGTTCGACAACGACACAGCCGGCGCAACAACCAACGACTTCCCTATTTGGCCAGCCCGCGGCGCAACAGCAGGGCCAGCAGCAACAGACCGGCGGCTTGGGACTTGGAGGACTTGGAGGACTTGGAGCATCGACTGCGCAGAAGCCCTCTCTCTTCGGCGGTCTCGGCGGCAACCAGACTCAGACGACCGGCGCGACCCTCGGCCAGGGCAACAGCCTCCTCGGCAGCTCCCTGTTCCCCCAACAGCAGCAGCAACAGCAGCAGCAACAGCAACAGCAACAGCAACAGCAGAACCAAAATACGAACAACCAATCGCAATTGCAGCAAGGCCAGCCGTCTGGCGCCTACTTTGACAGCCTCTTCGCCAAGAGCAAGAAACAAGGGGACGGAGAGAGCGGCATGGAGGACCTTCCGAGCCTGCAACTCGGCCTGGGCGACTTGCGACAGCGCCTGAAGAAGCTGGGAACGAAGGCCTCGGAGCGCCCTTCGGACGGCAGGGCACACTACCTCCTCGCCGCGTCCGGCGTGGACCCCGGAATGGCCGCCAGAGATCTTGGCTCCCTCGACCTCCAGACCGGCCGCGTCGAGAGACCGACCGGCTACTCCCCCGCCGAAATCGACGTCGAGACGTACCTCGCGAACCTGCAGACCAAGACTACGATGAGCATGATTTCTGACGGTCTCGAGCGATCCGTCCGCGATTTCGACAACTTCTTGGAGGACAACGTGATGTTGGAATGGGATTCTCAGCGCAAGCGCATCTACGAGCACTTTGGCATCAAGCCCAGGGAGGAGACCTCGTTCGGAGGGGCGGCGACCATGAGAGAGTCGACGACGGGTGGTTTCGGTCGCTCGCGGCGAAGCAAGAGCCAAGCCACCGGTGCCCGCTCTGGTAGAGCCAGCGTCCTGGGCAAGTCGAGCATGCACCGCTCTGTTATTGGCAATGCCAGCAAGATCGGCTCTCACCAGCCCGAATTCTCCGATGTCGAGCGTCCTACCGATAACAACGGCTCGATGACTGGTCACATCAACTCCGACGACAGATCTCTGCGCGAGAAGCAGAGCAAGCTTTCGGAGAAGGTCCGCAACCTCAACTCCTCCCGCCTCATCAACCACCCCTATCCCATCCTTTCAGAGCTCGCAGATGTCGAGCAACGGTCTCTGGACCCCTACGCCCCGCACATTGTCGAGGCGTACCATGCCGTCAGGGAGATTGTTGGCGAGGATCCAGAGGCAGAGACCACCATCAACGGTGCTACGGCAAAGGAGAGGCAGTTCGCCAAGATGTACCTGGACGAATCTCCCAACTCAGCCAATTCGATCGCCATGCGGAAGCGAATCCTGGAGGGCGCCAACAAGTTCCTGGAGAAGCAGTTCCTGCGGGAGGTCGAAGGCCTCATCTCAAAACACCCACACGAGGCAAACCTTGGTGGGCGCCCCGATATCGTCAGCAAGATCAGGGCGTACATCCGCTTGCGTTCGGCGAGAAAAGACCTGGTTCCCGACAACACGGAGCTCCAGCAAGTTGGCGGCGAATATGTGTGGGCCATCATCTTCTACTTGTTGCGTTCTGGTCACGTCAGTGAGGCTGCCAAGTACGTGAATGATAACGGAAATGCGTTCCGCAGCATCGACCGCACCTTCCAGAGCTACCTGAACGGCTATGCGTCGAATGAAGACCGGAGACTTAAGAGAACCCTGCAGGATAGGTGCAATGCCGAGTACACTCAGAGGGTCAGAAATGCTCCCGAGAACTCCATCGACCCTTTCCGCATGTCCTGCTACAAGATTATTGGCCGCTGCGACCTCAACAACCGCAGTCTTGAGGGACTCAACACCGACATCAACGACTGGATCTGGCTTCAATTCAACCTTGCAAGGGAAGGCGATCGCTCTGTCGAGGTGGCGAGCGAGGCCTACGGTCTGTCCGAGCTCCAGTCCAGCATCAAGGAGATTGGTTCCAAGCACTTCCCCAAGACCTCGTCCGAGGACAACAGCGGTAGCTTCGGCATGTTCTTCTACCTGCAGGTTCTTTCCGGCATGTTTGAGGAAGCCGTTGCCTACCTCTACCCCTTTTCCTACGTCGACGCGGTCCACTTCGCCATCGCTCTCGAGTACTATGGTCTGCTCCGTCCTTCCGACCCCTTCAGCGCCTCCAACGATCTGCGCAGCTTGAACGTTAAGGACCTGGTGCAGATCAACTTTGGAAGAATGATTGGTTACTACACCAGGGACTTCCGCGCCGCCGACGTTGTTTCGGCTGTCGACTACCTGACCCTTATCTGCCTCAACATGGACCTGGCGGGTGAGGCAGGCCGCCGCCATGCGAACCTTTGCTGGGAGGCCCTGCGGGAGCTGGTGCTCGAGACGAGAGAGTTTAGCAAACTCATCGGCGACATCCGCCCCGATGGTCAGCGCATTCGCGGTGTCATTGAGGAGCGTGGACCCCTCATCGGCTTGACGGAGGAGAACGACTTCATCAACACCGTCACTGTCCAGGCTGCCAGCTTTGCCGATGAAAACGGCCGCACCACTGACTCGGTCCTCCTCTACCACCTGGCGGGTGAGTACGATACTGTCGTATCCATCGTCAGCCGTGCGCTGAGCGAGGCCATCTCCCTCGAGATCGGCGAGGATCCCATGCGCCTGATGCCCGTCAAGCCCCGCGCCGCTGGCCAGGCGGCCGATGCCGGCAGCAGCCTCAGCCTGGCATCCATCGACGACCCCGTCGAGCTCGCCCGCACCATGATGTCCATGTACGAGCGCGACGCCATGTTCCACCGGAAGATTCAGGACCAGAACAAGGTCGCCTGCCGCGTCCTGCTCGAGATGAGCACCATCAAGTCTCTGGTGGAAGCCGGCCAGTGGGCCCAGTGCCTCGACGTAAGTCCTACCCCCTTGGTTTCCGTCTCCGAGACAAGAAAGCTGACATCCCCGACAGAAAATCCGCTCCCTCGAGATCCTGCCCCTCGACGCCAGCGGCGACCCGAGCATCATCCGCGCCTACGCCTCCAAGTTCTCGGGCCTGTCCCAGCCCGTCTCCATCAACGTGCCCAACCTGCTCATGTGGACCATTATCTGCTGCACGCGCCAGCGCGACCAGCTCACCGGCGGCCAGTTCAGCGGAAACGAGGGCACCCGCCGCATGATGGTCGAGCAGATGAAGCAGATGACGCTCGACCTCACCACCTACACCAGCCAGCTGCGCTACCGCTTCCCGCCCCACCTCCACGAGGCCCTGGCCAGGGCTTCGGCCGAGTAGGCTGCAGCAGAAGGAAGCGGTTGCTTGTGGTTAGGTTTGTACATTTGGCAGCAGTTGGGAGACGAGAAACGACATAGCGGGCAAAGTTGGACTGACGCCTCGGGAGGGAAGGACAAAAAGGACACCTGAGATTATCATCGCTTTAAACCAAGGAAGCGTATTTTGTTTGAGTAATACAGCTAGGAAAGAGATCACATGCTGGAGTAGATACCTTAAACAGGTCACGTTACTATTACTTACAGTTTCGAAAACTACGTGATGAGTGCACATCGCAGAGCCACAGCAACATCTGGCATTCTTCCACTAGGGCACGCGCGTGTTGGTTTCTCTCTTCCAGATCGCAGTCTCTTCGTTGGGTATGATTACAATACAAATTAACAAATTGACAAGCCGTCCACCAAACCAACGCCTGCTGGCGAAATCAGTTTCCCTTTCCCATCCATCGCACGTCCCAAAAGTGATCTTATCAAGTCCACAACTCAGCACCAACGCGAAACACAGACTAGGAACCCCGGGGCCGTCCTCGCGGGCGCCCGCGACCTCGGCCCCTGCCTCCTCTGCCCCTCCCAGATCCTCCTCTCCAGGAGACCGGGCCGTCGTCGATGCCACTGTCAGACGACGACGAATCGGAGTCGGAACCGGACTCGCCGAGACGAACGACAGTAGGGCCGCTAGATTGCCTAGACCGTCGCTGCAGCGGGGAACCCGGAATGCCAGAATCGGAAGACGAGGAGGATGATGGCGAGCCTGCCGGGGCGGCGAAATCTTCGTCCTCCTCCTCTCGCTGGGCACGGTTGCTCACGGGAGCCGGCGGCGGCGGAGACAAGTCCGGAGTTGGCTCTTTGGACGGCTCTCTGGCTTTGGACGGCTCTCTGGCTTCTTGTGGGGGGCTTGGTGCCTTGGAAGGCTCCTTCGAGGACTGCCGAATGGACTCAGCCGCTGGCTGTTCCTCGGTTTGCTCGACACTGGGTTCCCCACTTCGCCTCTCTGCAGGCGCAGGCGTGGCAGAGGGAGTATTCTTCGCGCTCTGGTCGCGTGCTTTACGAGAAGTGATCTTAAACTTCCCGCCACGGGCCTTGACACGCTCCGCCATGGACATCATGCGGCTTGCACCAGCAGGAGGTGGGGGCGGCGACCTGTCTGCGCGATCGTCCAGGTTCGAGGGCTTCGGCTTGGGCGGCCTGCCACGGCGCCTCTTGGGCTGGTCGGCTGTCCCTGGCTGGACAGATTTCGTCACGGTACGTCTGAGCGTGTCGTCGCCAGCCAGCTCGCGGTCCAGCTCCGCCTCTAGCTCAGCCTCAGTAACACCCCGCTCTTCGTCGTCGCCGTCGCGACTATCATTCTTAGCCCGAGCGTTAAACGAGCTAGCTTCGTCGATAGACACGACACGTCCCAGGCCAGATCTGCGTGAGGCGCGCTCCTCGCGTCTCTTCGCTGCCAGATCTGATGCATTGTCTTTCGGTGCGACAGCGGCTCGCGTTGCTGAAGCCGGCGTCGACATTGCACTTCTTGGTGGCCTTCCTCGTCTCTTAGCCGTCTTAGGCGTTCCGTAAACATCGGTGGCGGCGGCAGTTGTTCCTTTCTGGATCAACGCACGAATAGCATCGGAAGCAAGGTCCAGAGGATCTGCGCTGCTGTCGCCCGGCTGCGGCTCGTCGTTTTCAAAAGGCAGCTTGGCCTGGTATGATGGGACCAGATCATCAGGGTCGTCAATAACGGGCTCTTCAACCTCTGCATATGACACCCTAGGCTTCGCATGCCGCAGCGAAGGCACATTGGCCGGGTACACAGGGGGCGGAAATCCGCGTCGTGCAGCATCGCTTGCCTCAATTGCCTCCGTCTGCAACTGGGCCGAAACCTCGTCTTCGACACCCACGCTCTGTTCAACTGTCTCATCAGCTTCGCCATCCGCATCTGCCACCCCGGTGCTGGCAGACGGTCCTGTGCCAAACAGAGCCGGGTCCATTGCCGAGTCCTCCACTTGGTTGTCCTTCTTCTGCTTCTTTCGGTAATGGCTTTTGGGAGCATTAAAATCGGGATCAAAGTCGTTCTCTTGCTTCGCTTTCCGCTTCTGCGCACGCAGAGTCTTTTTGATGAACTCAGACTCCTCGTCGAAGACCATAGTCTCGGCTGTGGGCATTTGGAATGGATCGAAGAGAATCTGATCAGGTCCATCTTGCTCGTAGTATCCCATGCCAAGCATGCGCTGGCCATCCATGCCCATAGGGTCGGGGTATGACGAATCGTTGTTCCAATCGCCCGCAGGCACATCGGCAAACGGCAAGGGGTCTTGGCGCAAGTGGGAGGCGTCACCATCGTCAACGAAGCCGTCTTGTCCGGGGAATTGTTGTGGTCCTTGCTCTCCCATCACATGACTCTGATCGCCGTATCCGTTGATTTGGTTCTCCGCAATTGCGTTTCCATTCGATCCGTTGGCCATATCTTCTGCAGCTGCAGCTGCAGCTGCAGGTTCTTGTGCCTTTTCGGTGTCGGCCTTCTCTCTAAGCGCATTCATGCGCTTGCTATTGGTGCTGCGGCCCTCCTCACCTGCAGCCTTCAGCCAGTTCAGGTTGTGTATGCGAAAGTCGACGAGAGCTTCGACACTTCGATCATCTGCGATGGGTCGGGTGTCGTGGCCCAGGAGGGTGTTCTTCGGGGTATAGGGGGTGGCGTTGGTACGGCGGCAAGCGCCACAGTTGCAAATCCCCTGACACTTGGGGCATAACCAGTTCTCGTTCTCCTGTACTGTCTGCGGCATGAGATCGAAAGCTCGATAGAGAACACCATAACAGAAGCCTTCGCTGCACTCGGGATTCGAGCATAACTGCACCTTGTATGCGTAGTCCTTGTGACAGCAAACATGGCAGCGGCGAAGTTCGCCCTTCTTCTTCTTCCGTTTGTATTTCTTTTTCTTCGGCTTGCCGTTATCATCGAGATCAGGTTCCGCTTCGGACTCAGTAAGGGGCTTATCCTCCTCGAGCTTGGTGATGTCCTTGAACGGTCGTCTTCGCAAGCCTTCTTGGCAAATCTGGGCGAGTGCTTTCTTGCCACGTCGGGTGCGGGCAATCTCGAGGGGTTGAGGCGACAGCTCCACGTCGACAAAGCCGTCGTTCTTGATGACCATGGACCGCCATAGCTCGTAGTTCTCCACTAACTCTGACCACTTCCACTGTTCGCACCATTGCAGTTTCGATATGCACAGGCAGGATCGACCCATGGCATAACACTCCATACACACATCGTACGCGTCCTCGTCGCCGTTGATGAGAGTCCGCACGCAATGCTTGCAGGTCAAAAAACGGTTGAAAATGTTCGAGCGGCAGTACGAGCAGGTGACACAGGAGTCGTACTCGATGTACTCGACGTTATTTTCCTTGGTGGCAAACATCTCGTCGCACATAATTTCCGTGAAGAGAGAGAAAAGATGGCGGAAGTCTTTGGCTAGCTGCTTAAACCGCGGCGAAGATCGGAAGAGTTCGGCGCCAAGCCCAAGGATGCCCATCTCACTGTTCTCCTCCGCTTGCAGCATCTGAGCATAGTACTTTTTGAGAGTGTAGTAGATGATGGCCTTGTTCTTGTACTGCTCGTCTCGGCAAACAAGCCGGGCCTTCGGAAGTGCTTCGTGGAGCGCCATATCCAGGGTCTCAACAGTGGTCCGGTTCCACGCAACTTTCATGGTACGGGTACCCCTGTTCCAGACCTGATGGGGGGCCAGAGGCGGCACCAGGATGAAATCGCCGGGTCTCTGGTCGACAATGTAGACGGGAAAGGTCGCCTTTTTCCAGGCGTTGATCTGGGCGAAATGCTTCTCGATCTCAATGTCGTGGCCAAGCATTGAAAGAAAGTACTCGCGCACGACTTCTCGGTCCTTCGTCTCTGTCATGAACCAGATTGAGCTGCCCGGTTTTTCTCCATTCTCGCTCCCCGAGGCCTCCACCATGATGTTCTGTCCCAAGCTTGCGCACATTTCACGATGCGCGGGGGTGTAGGTTCCCTCATGGCCGATGTAGCACATCAGGTTTTGTGCTCGCATCTCTTCGGGAAGGCTGGACATGAGATCTCCGGCCGGGGCAATCGTCTTTTCGCCGAGACCGCGGAACACGTCGCTAGACCGCGCTTCGGATCCTCCTTTCTCGGTGACGTTCTCGTTCATGTAAAATAGGTTCGGAGGCATGACCTTCCGCAGGTGTTCTTGCCACTCGGGTGGGCAGTCGATGTCCTTGAGATAGAGTCGCTGTCGGCGTTCGTCCCGGAAGTTATTCGGGGTCCATTGATTCGTAAGCTGTTTCATCGCTCTGAGGTAATGGCCCATCGTCATTGGAATTTCGGTTTGACCGCTGATGTCGCGAACGTTCTCCTCTGCGGGCGCATTAGCTTATTCAGAAGACCAGACGTTGCAGCCGTCACTTACGCTTCTTGTCGTAGGTTTTCTCCAGCCATTCTCCGCTGAAGAGCCAACTAGGTAGGGCGTCATTCCATTTCTCAATCACCAAGGGCTTTCCGCCTTCTATGACTTGAAGCTGGACCAGCTTCTCGAACTCCAGAGGGCCCAAGCCCTGGATTTGCGCGGTCGAGATTCGGAGGACCCATTGAAAATTCGGAGTTCGGTCGACAAGCGCGTCGAGGTCCAGATCCGGAGGAATCGGATCGAACTTCGCCTGGGGATGCATTGACGTAGGCATCTTGATGGCTGTGATCACCACAGAGGTGGGTGGGGTATCGTCAAAGACGCGATGCTCAAGAACTCATTCGGACCCCAAAAAGATTCTTCGATAGTCGATCGGGACACGCAGGATGCGTCGTTCTAGACGCGTGAAGGAGACTTGAACCGTGGCGAAACGGCAGTGGATGGGAAGGGACGGTGGGCAGTCGGCCCTGACGAAAAGCGCTTGGAAGCGTCTCGCGCGTCGCACGGAAGGTGTCGTCGGGCAAGGCTGACCAATTTCAAGGGCGATTCTAGATGGAAGCTTGAGGGTGGTTGGGTGGAACCATCTTAGAACGGAGCTTTGATGCGCAGCCAATCACAATCGAGAATGACGCACGAGCCACACCTGGTCAAGGGTCTTCGGACGGGAGCTCTCAATTTTCGGTTTATCGTAAAGCTGAGAGCTCACAGAGGATTGTTGAGGCCGGGTTTGACGTATCGTCGGTGAGTCCTATTTCTTCTAACTTGTCTTGCCCTTCATCCCTCGTTTTTCCCAGATAGTTCTGGAGGGGGAGAAAGGCAGGAGCTTTCATGTTGTAACTGCCTCTTACACGCCCTCCACATACCCCTGGATGCTCGAACCGACTCAAAATCAACGCTTAACAAGGTTCTGCTACCGTTTTTGACTATGTTGCCTTACGCATCATGACTTTTTATTCACTTCTTTTTTGCTTACGAAAAATATCTGTTTGCGCACATAATTTCTCATTGTCGCCGTTGCTACCGCCAGGGTATTTGCTTGTTGCGCGGACTAACACCATTGCAGTGAGTGAGTCTTGATGAGGCAAATCAACCTGTTGAGAAGCCCCTTGCGGGCGGCGCATCATGTCTCAAGGGCAACCGCGGTTTTGCCCACGAGGCGATTGGGACTTCAAATTTACAGCAAGCCTACCAAAAGTCTCGTTCCACGGGGTCAAGTCCTCCGCCAGACGGCGTTACATACGTCAACGAAGTGCCTCACAGCATCGGTATCTCAAGACGCTCGAGAGATACAACCTCCGGGTGAACCGGTCTACGCGCCGCCGACGACTGGACTGCTCTCTCACCTGCCCGCATCATGGGTTCCTTACGCCGAGCTCATCCGGATCGATAAGCCAGTGGGAACCTACTACCTCTTCTTCCCTTGCCTGTTCTCTACGCTCATGGCCGCGCCGATGGTAATGGCAGCTCCCGGCACCGTCATTGGCACTTCTCTACTGTTTGCCTCCGGTGCTCTCATCATGCGCGGCGCAGGTTGCACTATCAACGACCTTTGGGATCGCAACCTTGATCCCCACGTCACCAGAACCAAGTTCCGACCCATCGCCCGAGGCGCAGTCACTCCCTTTCAGGGACTCGTTTTCACAGGAGCTCAACTTCTGGCCGGATTGGGTATTCTCCTCCAGTTCCCCATGTCTTGCTTCTTCTACGGCGCCCCGAGCTTGCTCTTCGTTGCGGCGTATCCCCTCGCCAAGCGAGTAACGTACTACCCGCAGGCCGTCCTCGGTCTGACCTTCTCTTGGGGTGCCATGATGGGCTTTCCTGCACTTGGAATCGACCTGATCTCCAACAGCGCGGCGTTGACGGCTGCCGCCTGTCTGTATACGTCGAACATCGCCTGGACGGTGCTGTACGACATGATTTACGCTCACATGGACATCAAGGACGATGTCAAGGCCGGTATCAAGAGCATCGCCCTCAAGCACGATGCGGAGACCAAGCAGGTTCTCACTGGACTGGCTGCTGTCCAAATCAGTCTCCTAGGCCTCGCGGGCTTCGCTGCCGGCGCCGGTCCGCTCTTCTATGCCGGGAGCTGCGGAGGCGCGGCGCTGACGCTTGGCTATATGATCAAGAAAGTCAACCTGAAGAGTGTGAAGGACTGCTGGTGGTGGTTCTGCAACGGCTGCTGGCTCACCGGTGGCGTCATCAGCCTGGGCCTCGCTGCCGACTACGTTGAGCGGTACATCCGAGGCGACACTGTGCAAACCGAAGAAGCTGATCAGAAGAAGGCTTGAGTAAAGGCCTAAACATGTTGTACCAACACCGTCTGTATTCATAGCACGTAGAAATCTGAATACCCTGTTCTCAAATCACGCCCGATGCCCCTTTTTGTGTGTGTCGCGTGATGATACACTGCCTCATATCCGGTTGTGGATGACTTTCATGATGTTTTATTTCATCGACCAAAGTCTACCCGCAGTAGTCAGGACCATAACCCATTGATGCCAATGCAAGCGTAAAACTCCGAGTGCCGAATTTTCTTCCACTGCTTCCCAACTTGTCGAGCCTCCCATCTAAGATCTGGGCTTCTCCTTCTTCTCCTTCCACAGAGCGAGCAGACCGACACCAGAGACCTTGACGACCTTGAAGCGGACACCGGGAATATCACCCTTGGCCTTGCCCTTGCGACCGAAACCGGCCAGGAGGACCTCGTCGTTCTCGTCGACAAAGTTCAAGCAACCGTCGTTGGGGACTAAGAAACCGCATGTCAGTAACCTTGTACACTCATCACCTCATCCCCCAGTGTCTTATTGCAGACTCATTCCCAACTCGCTCGTCTCTTCCTCGTCCATGATCCAATCCATTCCAATCCAAAGAAATATCGGGGGGGGGGGGGTGTTCGTACCGAAAGCAGTGACCTTCTTGCCGTTCTTGATCAACTGGACACGAACGCACTTTCGGATAGCGGAGTTGGGCTGCTTGGCCTCGACACCGACCTTCTCGAGGACGATGCCCTTGGCGTGGGAGGAACCACCGAAGGGAGAGGACTTGAAGGCGGTACCGAGAGCGCGCTTCTTGTATCCAAGATCGGCCCACTTCTGGTCCTTGCGGTTAAGGCGCAGCTTGCGCGCGGCGTTGAGTCCACGAGGCATGGTTGCTTTGAAGTCAAACTGGTCAGCTCAATTGTTCTCTTGAAAAGCCGCGGGCGTGTCGAAATGTCGTCGTCTTCGTCGTCTTCGGCGGGAAGGAAGCGAAAGTCGTCGGCCACGGGTGCGGAGGCTTGGGTATAATGGCGAAACGTACCGATGTGTTTGGGGGTATCGCGAGTCTTGACTTGGTGATGGTGGTTGGGCGTACGGCAAAAAGTCTCCAAAAAGGACCCAAGTGAATTTTTCCTACAGAATTGTGCCCTGGTGGGCTCAGAATTTCAAGTCACGTGCGCTAGCGAGCCCTGGATGGCTGTAAGTGGCTACACAGTGCCCAGAGGGATATGCACTATGTAGAGCTGGCTTGATGGCCCACCTATCATGTCCAATCATAGCACGGCAGTCTCAACTTGCAGCTGTCGACCCACCCTGTAGCCCGGCCAGGGGGCCCCCTCCAGTGTCCTCCCTCCCCAAAGGTCCGCAACTCTCCCAGCCAATCCTATCAGATGTTGTCAGGTTCACCAAGAGCTACTGTCTCAGATGCCAAGTCGAGCGATCGGAATGTTCACGACGACACACACGATGTAGGCATGTCTCAATCAGCCAAGAGCAAAGGAAAGCAGCGCGATCCCCCGCCTTCTCTGTTCCTCCATCCCTCCCCTGCCGCCTCTCATGCCTCGCTTCCTGGCATCCTCGCGCCCGGCGCGCCGGCAGCGGCCTCGTCTGCTGGCGTGTCGCCGCTGCCGCAGCAAGCCATGAGCAACCTGCAACGCAATGGTTCTCTTCACACCGGCTCCGTCGTCACTCCGTCAGTTGCGCGACCGGCCCGCAACCTCAAGACCGCCGACAGCGCCCGCAGCGCCGACCGAACCGACGCCCTGTGGGCCGAGATGCAGGCGACGCTCGAAGAGGTCGAGCTCTCGGCGGCGGGTGGAACCCACGTCTTCGGGCCCGACCACGACCGCAAGCTGGAGGAGCTGCGCGCGGCGCAGATCGCGCTCGCTCAAGCTTGGGCTCGCAGCGAAGCCGACGAGGCCATCGAGACGGGCCAGCGCTCCAACACGTCGGCGGCCGGGGACGATGTGCGCAACCTGAAGGGCGCAGTGCTCGGGGAGACGGGCATGTCAGCGGACGGCGGGGAGGGGCCACGCAGCACTGGGACCGGAAGCGCCCGGCCAGGCAGCAGCGGAGGAACGGAACGACTGGGTGCGAAGCTGGAGCAAGAAACGGAAGTGGATATTCTTCTTGCGCGGAAGAGGCGGGAAGCCAACGACCGCTACTTCCAGCGAGTCAACCAGGGTGTGCTAGATGTGGTGGCTAAGCTCGAGGATGTTGCCGTCGCGATGCGTGCTGTCGAGCAGGAGACTAAGGATATCTGGGGTGAGAGTGACAGCATGGCGGGCAGTGCAAAGGGGTAGTAAGGTGCCCGAGTTTCGCGGACCGAGTCTTACGGACTGCACTTCGCACCTGAACGTGACATCCGGCATGCATGGGAAGAACAGGTTCCATACTACTTCGACTTAGAGTTAATCACGGGGCCATGAATCGGCGTTGAGGATCATATGCATAGGGTGGAGAAAAGGGAAGTTTAATCATCTGGTAATGAGTCGTAATACAGCAAATGATTCCGTACGGCGGCAATAATACAGCTTTTACTAGCATCATGCTCCCGGGGGAGCAAACGCGTTTGGCGGTGAAGAAGAGGAGGTCCGTCAAGGTTCGCTAGAGCCGACCACTCCAAGAAAGCATTCCAACTTACAGGCATCTTGCTGTATTGTGTTGCTGGCTACCTATCTATCGAGGGCCGGTGCGCACGTTGAGCCGACGCCGCAAGCCCAGCTGTAGTAAAATTCGTTGCCCTGCCTGTCTGGATATACTGCGATATCAATTAACATGGTCAAAGGGGTGATATTGCCATATTCTCAACATGGTAATGCCGCTGGACGTTCTGAACAGAGTCGGGTTCGCGTTGTGAAGCCTGCCAAGACCTTTGCCACTTACACTACAGCATCGGACCGTCGGACAGGACCTCCGCCAGGAGTTTGGGAGCTCACGCTCCTGATCTGAGAAGGCTGGACAGGCCCAAGACCAATAGCATGTCGCTGGGTGGCCGCCCGAAACACCTTTTGGGCAGGTGGTAGCCACTCAGCAGAGGGTGGTGGTGTCACTGGAGTTGTCCGACTACCTGTACTGTCACCTAATGGCGGACTGCGGCAGGTACCTCGACGGCCCGCGGTACATGGTGTCCGGTACCTACAGTGTAGGTTTCTATTAGGTGACGGGATACAGTGACAAGTGCCCTGGGCTTACCTGCTATTCTGTCGCATTTCCACTGGGTGCGGTCTCTTACTCCTCGACTTGCTCCTTGCAACCCCATCCTTACTCGACCCATCCGTCTCCAGCAAACAACGATTTAATACCCGTCAACTCCCTCCCCACACGACCCCCAGAGGCTGCATTTGGAGAGCCATCCTCCCATTTCCGCCAGCTCGCACCCTCTTCGACATTGGTCAACACTCCGTCGCTCTAACAGCATTGCCCGAACCGCCTATCCACTTTTACCCTCAAAGCGCTCGACTTCACACACTCCGCAATCCGACGACCGTTACATCCGCCGTCATGAGACCCTTCGCCCTCCTTTTCGCTGCCCTGACCGTCGTCCCCGGCGCCCTCGCCGTCGACGAACTCAAGTCCGTCAACTTCCTCGTCTTCGACAACAAGCTTTCCGCCGACCAGATTGCGAAGGCCAGGAAGGTCATTACTGACATGGGAGGAACCGTCACTCACGACTTCCACGACTCCTGGGGGTAAGCACACCGCCTGATTGTTTCGGCTGTTCGTAGAGATGCATCTAACATCACTGCCAGCGGATTTTCTGCCATCGCGCCGAACGCTGCCGTCAAACAGGTCACGGATGAGTACGGGCACCTGGGCATGAACATCGAGGAGGATGCGATCGTGAGGACAAACCAAGGTGGCAAGGTGTCCATCTAAGGTCGGCGACATCGACCCCGTCGACACGAGCCCCCCGACACGGTTATTGCGTGAGAACATTCAAGAAGGACGCAGCCGCGTAAACCAACAAAAAAAAGGCTTTGGCTGGACTGGGTCACGATGGACATGATATCCGCCCCCTTCCTGGCGGCTGCGACAGGGACAAGCAAGGAGGCACTTTTCAACACATCCGTTTTCGTCATAGACGGTTTATCGCTACGGAGTCAGGAGTTTCCAGCATGCTGAGGGGTCCTCGGGCGCCCTTAACTTTTGCCTATACAGCGCTGCGAGAGGTTTTTGGCCACGACTGGTCGACTTCTTCCTCTCAACGCTTCAAAAGAAAATATGAACACTTAAACATGCACTCACTCGATTCGGTTCTGGTTGTCTGAGCGAATGTTGTCATGTGCATGGCCCGTCTTGTCCAGAACCCAGCGTCTAGCCTTTCGTTCGCCGAGCGACGTCATGAGGTTTCGTGGTCGATCAGTGTCCTTCGTGGCAGACCGGATGCGGCTCATGGCCACATGGCGGACGTCAGTGACACGCATCCAGCCCAGCCGAGCCTCGTGGGAGCCAGGAGCCATTCGTCCAACTAACCAACAGGTGCTTCTGTGCCTGACGTGTGGAGAGTGCATCGTGTGTGGGAAGCAGATAATGCAGATCAAAAGCGGACTTGTGCGTCTTTTAGCTGCTCCACTACCAGTCCAGATCCCCATCCAGCCTGGTGAGAAATGGACATGTCACCGCGCAGCGCAATTTCCTTTCATAAAGGCTTGCGTCTCCTCCTGTATGTACTGCTGCTCTGTCTGCATGGAAGCAGCCCTCCTTGAACGAAGGCTGGTGTTTCTAATGACCGGCTGATTTCCAAGTCATTCTCCGGGAGGAGCAGGCTTAGACTGAAGAACACATGGAATTGTCACAGACGAGTCAAAGCGCACTGCGGGGGGACAGACCTCTGGAATCCACGGTGTGGCCAGAGCCACTACTCGGGTAAGATGCGGCTCTTGATATGAATCGCGCTGCAGAACTTGAGGGAGCGGGAGTCTTCAGATATCTGCAGAGGAAGCAAAAGAAGGCGCGAAGGAACGGCCCCCAAGCAGTTGGATCGGGGACGGCCCAGGCAAGACGACCGAAGCAACCCAAATGGTTACCAACGCAGCCCGGTTTTGCATGTTACCATGCTTCACACCAGCGTCTTCCCCAACCTTAACACAGATGGCCCCAGAGTCCCGGAGAGAGTCCAGACGGCGCGATCCCCGGGGGATCTTGAGAACCACAACGCTGCCAGTACCGACTGATACGCTGGGGTGTGATATTGGAGGGGCAGGCCAAAGAGCGCTCAAGGGGCATCCCGAGATGCGTCTGTGCTGCTCACAGAGCACCCGGAAATAGGGCTGTTTTACCCGTGTTAGGCATTGTCAGAAGAGAACACGCGCGCAGTGTTCGTCCAAGAGGGGGTGGTGCTTGCGTGCTTGAACAATGACGGGCTGATTGATGATCGAGTGGCCCAGGGGCATTGTGTCACTGTGTCACGTCTAGGTGCCTTAGTTTGCAAGTTGTGTCAAGCCAACCTGGAAAGGCGAACAGCGACTTCAGAAGAAGCCACAGCCTCCCTTCGAC
This sequence comes from Colletotrichum plurivorum, assembly GCA_014235945.1. Lineage (NCBI taxonomy): Eukaryota > Fungi > Ascomycota > Sordariomycetes > Glomerellales > Glomerellaceae > Colletotrichum > Colletotrichum plurivorum. The sequence continues at coordinate 68,550 of WIGO01000073.1, forward strand.
GCTCGCCAACAGGATTGCTGACGAGATTTTGTTGTTGGTGATGGACATTGTTGTACAAGTCAAAGGATGGCGCCTGTTTGGCCGTAGCCTGTTCCTTCACCATGGCCGCCGTCCGAGGGTCAAAGAGGGAAACAGGCGCTGTCAATGGTTCCTCGAAGACAGACCGCCCCACTGTAGCATCAAACCCCTGTACTCCCGTCCCGCTTCGCGTAACTTCGAGTTTCGGGCTGGGGGGCGGGAGGTACCTTAATGTAAGGGATGTACCTGTCCTTGGTGCTCATCTGCCGACGGAGTCCACGTTGTGCTACCTACCGAAGTACTGGTGTACACAGCTCCTCCTCACCTGGCATTGACGATATTGCACCCAGCTAGGGCCTGACACAAGGTCCGGCCAGTTGAACTATGGTAGTTTAGAGATAGATATCAGGTGCAAACAAGCGGGTAAATACCTGAAATAAGATGGTAATAGGCAGGCAGGTAAAGGGGACAGGCACCATGAGTTAGGTACCTAGCGACTGCTATGTAGTGTAGGTAGACAGCGGGACTAAGGTCATTGGCGCACGCCGAGGCAAGGTGCCTCGACTACCTAAAAGCTCTAGCTGCCTTTGGCAATCGATAAGGGAGCTCGATGCAGGTCATGCAAGATTGAGGTGGATTCGACAGAAGGGAACAATGCGCCTGTCTTTGGACGACGAGACGCTTTTTTTTGTCCCCCTTCCCTGCCTTTCATCACCTGTGGGTGAACAATCCGTCCTGTGACAAATTTGTCTTTTCACCGCCCCTCCGAGGTCGACGAGAGCTTCGCCCGAACCTTTTTAATACCTTATCCTCTCGCCCTCGTCCGCTCGCAGTCCCCTTCCTGATTGCAACTTATGCGATGCGAACTTCCCCGGTTTATGGAACCACACGCCCCCTGCCGCTTTGACTTGCAACAAGCACGAACACGACGAACGTAGTGGAACCCGAATCTGGTTGCTTTCCACGTGCTCCAAAAACCTCAAGACGAGGATTACAAGAATCTACCGACGAATACTACGAGAAATACGAACCAACGACGCCTACGACGACAACACGAACTATCGGGGAAAAGAAAGCAAAACCCCACGACACGCTAGACGGGCATCACCATGCCGTACTCAGAAGGCGCGCAGGTCGCGCTGGTGCACTGGGTAAGTTGTTATTCGGCACCACCATTCCCACATGAGCTCCCCTTCTATTTCCCCCTGGCTGGAGATGTGCCTCTTCCCCAGTTGCGGACCCAGACTGCTTGCTCCAGAGGACGTTATGCTAATCCGACACTTGTGCACAGGCGAATTCATTCCCCCTCGAAAGGAAGGCCGAGTCAATAAACGACTTCCTCGATGGCCACCTCCTATCCCAGGTCCTCAAGGACCTTGACCCCTCCTTCGATCAGAACACCACCGAAGGCGCGCTCTCAAACGTCTACAAGGGCATCAACAGGCTGGTCTACCGCGAGTGTCCTGGGCTCTCCGGCAAGGTCAAGGCTGCCGACATTCGTTCGCGCGCCGGAGAAGCACAGCCGGAAGCTGTCACACAGGTATGCTCCTATCCGACTCCCTTTCAGCCTCTTGAAATCAAATATCTGACCAAGAACTTTTTGCAGCTTCTCGCCGTACTCTTCGCTGTTGCGATGCTCGGCACTGACAATGAGCGATTCGTTGTGCGCATCACCACCGACGTCTCAGACAAGTCGGATCTCTTCCAACTCCAGCGAATTACCCAGGACATGAAGACGGCAATGGACGAAGCCGACGCGGCTGACCTGGACGAGGTTTCCGACGCCCCTCATGAGAGTCACGATGCCGACCTTGCGATGGAAGCCGATAACATCCGACTCCGGTCCGACCTGGACAAGAAGGGGAAGCTACTCGCGGACATGGAAACCCGCTTGGGCCACCTGCAGGAGAGCTATGACGACCTAAAAGACGAGGTCGTTGCGAAGGGCAGAGAATTGGAGGCTTTCCACAGCGCTCAGGATGGCGCCGGCAAGGAGGTCATCAGGTCGTTGGAGCTGAAGCTGCGGGAGCAGGACGAGCTTATTGCCAACCAAGAGGCGCAGGCTGAGGATGATCGCATTGCCAAGGAGCGGTTGGTGAGCGAGGTCTCGGCGCTGAAGGCCAAGACCCAAAAGCTCGAGGCTCTCGACGACGAGGTCAAGGAGCTGCGGTTCAAGAACGAGGAGCTGTCGCGCAAGGCCAACATGGTGGAGCGGTACAAGCAGAAGCTCGAGGCGCAGTCCACACTTTCGAAAGAGATGGATAACCTGCTCTACGAGAAGGAGCAGATGCAGCGGGACCTCATTGAGTACGAGAAAGTTCTAAAGAGGAACCAGGCGCTGGAGCAGACCAACGAGCAGTATGCCTCCAAGCTTCGGGATTACGAGCTCCAATATGTTGAGCTGGATGCCCAGCGCAGGGCTCTTCACGACGACACCATGCAACTGAGAGCGCGCTTGGCATCCCTCGACGCCCAGCGTCTCTCAGATGAGCGCCTCATTTCCGAGCTGCAGGAGCAAATCAACGCAGGAACCGGCCACTTGGCAACGTCTCCTGACGCCGCTTCTGCCGGATTCAGCCTCGAGCAAGAACTTGAAGGCGCTGGCAGCAGCGCACCCCCTAACCTCAGTCTGGAGGTCTCCCGCCTCAAGGCCGAGAATAACCTTCTCAGAAGCGGCATGGGATCTGCGTCAGAGAACGCCAGGCTAAGACAGGAACTCGAGGACGAACGACGACAGCGAGAGCGACTTCAGACTACCTACAATGAGACGTTTGAGAAGCACCAGCTGGCGGAGGCGCAAGTCAGCGCTTTGATTGGTGTAGGCGGCGAAAAGTCAGTACAACTCGTCGACTTGGCTCTCCTGTATGGTTTGAAGCGCGTACTAACTCAAGAATACTATCACAGCGAAGTACTTGCCAACCTCAAGGTCCAGCTCGCTCAGAAGACTCACGAACTTGAGAGTGAGAAGCGCCGGTTGATTGAGGTTCAGGCTCAACTTGCGGACAAGGACCGTGAGCTGCTCAGTGCACGAACTGACCTGTCTGCTGTCGCGAAGGATAGCGTCAATGCCCTTGAGGAGCTTAAATCCACTGATCAGCTCATCTCAGCTTCGGTCCGAGAGGAGCTTGAGGCGGCTCGCCAACAGATTAAGAACCTAAGCGCTGACTTGGAGAGCCGGCAAAGCTCACTCATCAACACTCTACTCGAGAAAGACAAGCTTCGAAAGGAACTTGACGAGGTCAAAGAAGGCCGACAAGATGGTGCCGAACCCACTGAGGCTGCCCAGAAACTCCAGGAGAAGGTCGACAAGTTGCGCGTGCGACTTAAGGAACGACAATCGGTGAGTAAACGTCCCGATTCTTCAGCTGCCGGTTTCACTGTCGAAGTCGACACTCTCAAAATGCCCGCCTACCCTCAGGCAGCTGTTCTGTATGACAGCATTCCGAACGTCTGGCCAAGAGCACCCCATTTGCATGCTCGTATCTACGGGGGAATGTACCAGCGATTGGGGCCACCCCCGCGAAAGGAGGGATGGGCCAAGGGTATGGCGAGCAAGATGTTTCGGCCTGCCAACGCCTCATCGTGCTCAAAGTCTCCGTCACCTGCAGTTAGGCCTCGATTTAGGACTTGATATCTCGCTTCTTTTCTGGTGATGAGCGATTATGGCTGACGGCAAATCTGTATAGCAACTGGAGAAATCTGAGCAAGACAAATACGACTTGCAACAGAAGCTCAAGGCAGCGGAGGGTGGAGAGGCGGCTGCGGCGCAAAAGGTACGTTCTGGCTTTTTTACTATACTCATAATGCCATTTTCCACGCATGACGGCCAATTCCCCGTGATTGAATGATGACTGATCATCGCAAACGCAAAGGCCGCGAGCGACCAAGTCATTAAGAATCTCCAACGCGAGAACGCGCTTATTGCCACCGCGTGGTATGATCTTACTAGCCGTATTCAGAGCAACCATGTGGTGTTGCAACGGAGAAACGAGGTGCCAAAGAGCTGGCTGGGCAAGCAGAGACAGATGGTCAACGGTGAGCCAACCTCGTTCGCCTCGAACAGCCACTCGAAACTCAAGTGCTGACTGCAACAGCCACTCCTAGGAGGTAGATCGACCCGAAGTGCCCTGCTCATCGAGAGTCCCATACCATCTAGCTTTCTTCTTGAACCCCGTTCTTTTCTTACCTCGTCTTTGCCCCTTTTTCTAGCAGCTTCTGGAGTAGCAGAGAGCATCACGGCGTCGGAACTTTTTTTGGTCTTAGCAAAGGGGATGGCTTGGCTGGCCTGCATCTCGGGAGCACTGCATTGCATCGCGCGGCGGCGGCGGCGGCGGCGGCAGGGGGCGGCACTGTGTTCCTTTCAAACGGGTTCTCTCTGCCTACGTCCTGTTTGCTCTTCTTTGTTTATATTGATAGCGCGTTTGGGAGGGTGCAAGCCGTCTTTCATCTTGATAAACCGGGGGGTTGGTGGTCTAGAGAATCGACAGAGAGTACTATTACTAAGGGGTTGTCCATGTCTACCCAGGCATTCGATCGGCGTTCCTTGTGTTTGTGATATTTCCCCGCTCTGCCGGACAGTAGCGGCGCTACTGACTTTGCCATGCCCAAGCATCAACAAGTTTGTGCGGTTATGGCACTCCATTATTTTGTAGCTTTGGGACATGACAATCTTGAGTTTAGGGTAGGGCAAAATGGAACTCTAGCTTGCGGATGACCCCTTCCTTTAGGTGTCTTTTGCTCTGAAAAATGAGAATCCTTCCCAACAAACTTCAGCCTCGTGGGTCACTTAGCCCTAGGGATCACGACGTCACTTTCGGTGCTTCGGCTTGGACGGGAGTTGCTGGCATTGCACTGAATTCAAGAACCACCAATTCGCCCCACCTAGTCGCAAGAGCGCGAGCATTGGGAGTCGCGGAAAAACGGGCCCCAGTTTTTCTCTTCAAATTGGCCAGGTAAGACACTTGAGAAAAAGTGCCGAGGATGTCCGAATTCGGCGCAACGCGACCGACGATCCCGCCTTAGCGAACGCGTCTTTGTTACTGCTGCCTCATCGCGGGGTTCACTTCTGTCCCATCACTTCTTCGAAAACGCCAGAAAACAAGAGGTGGGAAGCAAGAGAATTCGAGCGCGAGCGTATGTGTGTGTGAGTGTGTTCGTTGCCATCCAACTGCAAACCGCCGGTTTTGGTTATTAGTGAGACTGGTAGCTGTTTGTGTTACATACAAAGCGTGCTGAGGAAGGGATGTTTTTCTACAACGGGTAGGTTCATGATTCAGGTGGGTTTGTCTGAGTCTGAAGGGGGGGTTCGAGGAGGTCGAGAGAGACGTGGTTTTTTCCCTTCCCATCCGACGGCCAAAAGACGTTTCGCAAAATGATAAGCCCGCTCGAGAAGGCGTGGGACGGTGGCTTCCAGTCCTTTCATGATCCATAAAAATGCAAGTTCCATAAAAAGTGTTTCCTCCGGTCCACGTTATCCTGCTTTACTGCTGGCCATAGTTTCGAACATGTCGATGACCTTTCTAAAACGTCGGGGGGAAAGCAACCCTCTCGTTGATTCTTCGTGATGCGCGCGCATCGGGTTCACACGGAAGACATCTAGTTCTTCTGGGTGATACGGCTGAGAATGCCGGAGGAGTGGCCCTTGCGATCAGACTCGAAGATGTTGAGCATGCTCTTCCACACCTGGCCAGGCTCCTGGGAGGCGTCGATGCCCTTCCAGATGCCAGTCTGCTTGTAGTAACCGACAACAGGGGCCGTCTGGGCGTGGTACGTAGCCAGACGCTTCTTGAGGGCGTCGGCGTTGTCGTCGCTGCGCTGGATGAGGGGCTCGCCCGTGATGTCGTCCTTCATGTACTCCTTGGGGGGGTTGAAGGTGCTGTGGTAGCTGCGGCCAGAGGCAGGGTGGACCAGACGGCCGGTGATACGGGCGACGAGCAGAGAGTCGTCGATCTGGAGCTCAACGGCATGCTGGAGCTTCTGGTTGCGCTCCTTGAGCATGGAGTCGAGGCGCTCGGCCTGGGGGACGGTGCGGGGGAAACCGTCGAGAATGAAGCTGTGAGGCGTTGTGATTAGCGTCGGCTCGGGTCTCGTGATGCGCCTCTTGGACGTGTCCGGCGGAATAGGTTCAACATACCCTCCCTTGCACTCCTTGTTGTTCTCCAGCTCCTCCTTGATCATGCCAACGACGATGTCATCGCTGACGAGGCCACCTTGGTCCATGATCTTCTTGGCTTCCCGGCCGAGCGGAGTCTTCTTGGCGACTTGCGAGCGCAGCATGTCACCGGTAGCCTGCGAGTGAAAATGGCTGTCAGAGATGGTTCACAGCCGCGAGCGAAGCCAGGCAATTTTCAATTGGCTTACCAAGTGGCAGCAGTTGAACTTCTCCTTGATCTTGGGAGCTTGAGTGCCCTTGCCTGCGGGAGGAATCAGAACTGCATCGAGTGGACGGAATGGCACGAGCCAAAGGGCTCAATTGGAGCTGCATACCGGCACCGGGGGGTCCGATGAGGATCATGCGAACCTCCTCGGTGGAGAGCTTGCCAGAGCCGCCGGCCGCGCGGTCCTCCAGAGCCTTGATTCTGGACTCGAGGTTCTCGACCGTGCTGGCCAGCTTCTTGAATGCTTCCTCAGCGAGACTCATTTTGACGGCTTGTGTAGAGTTGAAATCGGGCCGGACCGGGGCTTGGTGGAGGCAAAGAGATGCAAGAGGGAGAAGAAAAGGAGTAGGGCAGAGAGGAGAGGCGGCTGGAGTCGAGGTTTAAGGTCGGGAGGACTGGGGAAAAGCAACCGAGCAAAGCTTTTGCGGGAAAAATAATTGCGAGAGAGGTTGAGAATCGCTACGAGGCCTGGGTACCGGGCCAAGGAATCCAGGTTTCCGTCTCCAGTTGCGCTGCTGCAGCAGGTAGGTACCTCCGGGGCGCCTCGAACAAGCCCTGTAACCTGCAGGCCCTGGGTTCCTCTGCGCCGTACCGAGCTTTGCGCCTGCTGCCCCGTTGAGCGCAGGTGACAGGCCGTGGTGCGGCCACGGCGCTGCTAATATGACCGTTGATTGGTCAGATCTAGAGATGGACCACTGGGGGAGACGGGGTGGCTAGCATTCGTTCGGCTGTTTCGCAGAATACCTAACCACGACTCTCCATATTTCCGCACGAGTTACCACTGGTTGTGCTTCCGCTGCAGCGCTCCGCCCGCTATTGGCTGGCGCTGGCCGTTCCCTCTCCGCCGAGGTGCCAACATGGGCCGGGGGAACTTGCTTCTCGCCCTGGCAGGTGGTAGCACGCTGTGCAGCGCGCGTTGGGCCTCTATTAGAGCAGGCCGCTAGACGGCTTGCGGATAAGATACAGCATCAGAGGCTCTCGAAAACCAGCCTCCGGCGCACCGGATGGGGGCGCCTTGGTATGAGGTCACTGGGCCAGGTTCGGCCTCGAGGCCACTTCTCTCGGTGCGACATGTGAGCGTCTTAGGGTCATCCCAGTCACCCGCAATTCTCCGAAAGCTCCCATAGCTTCGTGTTCAGTTGTCACTTGTTGAGGCGTTGCCGCCGCTTCCCGTCAGAGATGGAAATAAATCCGGCGTTGAATTCTTTGCTAAGCGACCAAACGGAATGCTGCAACAACCTAGATTGGCCCAGAGAGGGCCGACGCCGGACTTGGCTGTCCGGCAATGTCATTAATCGTGGTCATGACTAAGGCGATGGAACCTGCCCGGAACTCGGTCGCGCCCATTGTGGCGTAGGTAAAACTGAGGCTGGTGATGGAGCTCCCATCATGATTATATAAGCGATTTTTTACTAGCCGTTGAGCTCTTCGCAGTACTTGCTCACGTAATGCTCTTTTCTTGCCTGGTAGCTCCACGTGACCCAGCGAGGCTCGAGCTTTTGTTTGCGCCTAAGCCCGATTCGTAGCTAAGCTGGGCGGGAAGGCAGCCTCAGCAGTACGACACCACCACTACCACCACTATTGCCCTGACAGTCCTCATTACACCTTACCCAAAATCACCGTCTTCTTGTCCAACCTCCATCTCTCCACGATCACGACCCAATCCGCCCAACGAAGCTACGAATAGCCTCTATCATGCCTGCCACCACTGCAGAGACTCTGTCTCTTGTCACACGGAATGTCTCCGTTGCCCCTCTCGTCCTTCTTTCCGTCGTCGATCACTACAACCGGGCGGTAGTCAAGGGATCGAAACGCAGAGTGGTGGGCGTCCTTTTGGGCTCGAACGATGGCAAGAACGTCCGTGTGTCGAACAGTTTTGCAGGTACGGCCACCTCTTTACCTTAGGAATCCCTAGCCGAAGCCCCGGCCACTGACGATACATCTAGTACCCTTCGAGGAGGATGACAAGGATCCGTCAGTGTGGTTCCTGGACCACAACTACGTCGAAGGCATGAACGACATGTTCAAGAAGGTCAATGCGAGGGAAAAGCTGATCGGCTGGTACCACTCCGGCCCCAAGCTGCGAGCGTCCGACCTGGAGATCAACGAGCTGTTCAAGCGTTACACCCCGAACCCTCTCCTAGTCATTATTGATGTACAACCGAAGGAGGCGGGTGTTCCGACAGACGCATACTTCGCCGTGGAGGAGATCAAGGATGTGAGTCTGGTTGCGGCCTCATGCTCGTGATTATCACTGACGTGCTGCAAACAGGACGGCACCACCACGTCGAGGACGTTCGTTCACACCCCGTCGATCATCGAGGCAGAGGAAGCAGAGGAGATTGGCGTCGAGCACCTCCTCCGTGATATTCGTGACGTCGCAGTCGGCACCCTTTCGACCCGGATAACGAACCAGCTCCAGTCCCTCCAAGGGCTGCACCTTCGTCTGCGCGACATCGGCGCCTACCTCCAGAAGGTTCTCGACGGCCAGCTCCCCGTCAACCACGCCATTCTGGGCAACCTGCAGGATGTCTTCAACCTCCTGCCCAACCTGTCTACGCCAAAGGGCGACGGAAAGTCCAGCGGCGGCGAGCTCTCCCACGCCATGGGCATCAAGACCAACGACCAGCTTATGGCCATCTACCTCAGCAGTCTGATTCGCGCGATCACCGCTTTCCACGACCTGATCGAGAACAAGATCCAGAACCGACAGCAGCAGGAGGAGAAGGAGTCCAAGAAGGACGAGGCCAACGGCAAGGACGAGAAGAAGGACGACAAGGCGAATGGCGCCAATGGCGAATCCAAGGAGGCCGACAAGGACAAGGATGCGAAGGAGAAGAAGAAGTAAACAGCCGCACCGCGGTGATGACGACAGCGGATGAGGGGGCCACAAACTCGGGGAACTGATACCCGCGATAGACACTGAGGGGCCGTGGGACATGTCATAATATCTCGGCGTCCAGGGGGCAAGATCGGGGTGGGAAACAGGCATCTTCGCATGATAAGAATGTGCCTTGTACAATGATAGCATGTTTTGAACTAATGATTCAAGCTTTAACGGCTTCGTGAATATGATTATACGTCTGCAATGATCCCCGCCATTTCCTCCTTGCCCACTCTATTCTCCATCACGTAGCTCCCGAGGACGCTTCCCCACTGCTCCAACAAGAGGCATGCGAGCAGGTGCTTGCAACACGGCACGCCGCCGTGGTCCATCCCATCGAGACTCAGGCCCCCGAACTGCCATTCTGGTGGCGCTGTTGCATCAGAATCATCGATTGCATCCGCGTCCAAAATCTCCAATTGCTGGCCGTCCTCAACGGCGGGAAAGGCTTCGAAGGCAAAGTTGGCGCACGTGCAGTCCCACGCGTTGAGATGCACGAGGTACGTCGTAGCTGAAAAGGCCGTCGCCGCAGCGGCCTGGTTGCGCCGGGACGCGGCGGAGCGGACGAGGTGAAACGCCGTCGGCTCCCGGGCGCTTCGGTCGGGGACGGTCATTCTCATACCCCAGTCACCGTCGGCATCCTCCTGGCTGGGAGGCGGCTGCTGCGCTTGAGCGTCAGCGGGAGCGGGAACGGGAGCGGGAGCGGCGTCGCTGTCATTGACGTCTGCGGGGTCGGCGGGGTCGTCTGGGCTAGGCGCCGTCGGGTCCAGGACCACGCGGGTGACGAGGTTGCGGTCCAAGAGGTCCAGCGCCGGGAGGACCAGCGAGGGGAAGAGGACGTGGAGGGTCACCAGCAGCGATCTGTGGGACTGCGGTAGGCTTTTTAGAGGGTTTTCGGCTGGTGAGGCTGTCGAAGGCTGGGGGGAGACGGAGACGAGGGAGTTGATGAGGCTTGTGAGGACGGCGCGGGGTGTTTGGAGTGGTGGCAGGGACATGTTATCGCCTTGCTTGCTGGAGCGACTGCGTGGTGTTGATAAGCAAGTTGTCTGGAACTAGGGCGGTCAGGCAGAAGCGCTTGCTCGCCGTGCTGGTCTTCGAACTTGACCTTCCTGTCGCCCTTGGCTTGATGCTTGTATTGTGATGCTTTGGTGCGAACAGGCGATCGCTTGAAGCTCAAGCGATACAACACGTCTCAAACGCACACCAGGGACGAACAAAAATGAACAGAAGAAAGTTTCTTGTCGAGTTTTCCGCCTCAGGGCTTTTGTCTAATCTCATTATGTCCGCCATAAAACGGCATAGTAGTACAGCAAATATCGCTTGCATCCATTGCTCCTTGTCCCCGTGTTTATCTATATCACTCCTTCCTATTTTTCATTTACACCCACTCCTTGGGGGCCCTCAGCACGTCCACGAGGCGTTGCTCGCGGCTCTTGGGCTCGGGCTCGTGCATGTATTTCCAGCTCGCCGTCAAAGGCAGACTCATCAGGATACTCTCGACCCTCGAGCCGGGAGTGTTGAGACCGAAGGCGGTACCGCGGTCGTGGACCAGGTTGAATTCAACATACTTGCCGCGGCGGATCTGCTGCCAGTCTTTTTCAGCCTCAGTGAAAGGCATGTCCTTACGCTTCTCGAGAATAGGGATGTAGCCGGGCAAAAAGGACTTGAGGCAGTCCTGGATAAAGGCAAAGGTGTTCTCGCGGTCCTTCTCGGTCTCATCGAGGTCGTCGAAGAAGATGCCACCAATGCCACGGCACTCGTTGCGGTGCTTGTTGTAGAAGTACTCGTCGCACCACTTCTTGAAGCGCGGGTAGTAGCTCTTGTCGTGAGCATCGCAAGTCTCCTTGATGGTCTTGTGGAAGTGGACGGCGTCCTCGTCAAAGAGATATGAGGGCGTCAAATCGCTACCACCGCCGAACCACCAGGCATTAGAAGTGCCGTCAGGATGCGTAGTTTCGAAGTAGCGGTAGTTGAGATGGACGGTCGGGGCCATGGGGTTCTTCGGGTGCAAGACCATGCTCAAACCGGCGGCGAAGAAGGGGAGGGCATCGACGCTGTCGTCAAGGTTCTTGTGGTTGGCGCGCATTTTGGCGATCGCAGGCTTGGGAAGCGTGCCGTAGACAACGGACACACCGACGCCGCCCTTCTCGAAGACATTGCTGTCCTGGAGCACGCAAGTAATGCCGCCGCCACCTTCCTTACGGCTCCATTCGTCCGTGCGGAACTTGCCTCCGTCGACCCTCTCAAGCTCCTTGACGATGATCTGCTGCTGCTCCTTGATGAACTTCTCCATCCGCAGTCTCATAGGCGAGTCGGTAGTAATTTCGGCTTCCCGCTTGGTGAGGGCATCGCGCTCGGCCAGAGTCGGCGAATCGAGTTGGAGGGGCTCCTGAACGGCCTGCATTGTGAAAACGGATTGGTGGTTAGCAATCGGAGGTCAAGCAAAGGGCGGAAGCACCGGCGAGCCGAGGCGGAGGTGCAGTGCGGTGTGGAGGTGAAGGTGGGAAAGGCGTAGCTGCAAGTACCATCTTGTAGGCAAGGGGTGCTGCAGCGGCAAGACCAATTGCTCCAATTAGAAATCGATTAGAGGCAGCGTTGGACTGGCCCTTGGATTGAGACTTTGCGGAAGATGAGACGAATCTGCGACGGCCCAATTGGAGGAGTTGGAGCTGGTTCCTGGTGGTGATTGCGATTCTGGTGCGTGATCCGTTGAGTTGTGCAAGCAACCTCGGGGAATACCTTGCAGACGCCATGACGGGAGCAGTTATAAGTACAGACAGTTAAGGAAATAGTACCAAGAAAAAAAAGGAGCGACTTGGGGTGGCTGCAGAAAATCGGATGATTCTGTGAAAGTGAAGAGCATGAGGCCACCAGAAAGCGATCATGGACTGACTGGATGTCGTTCGAGCCAGTCAGGCCAGCTGTAAAAGTAAAATCGCAGCTAATCGTTCCACGTTCAATAGGCGGGACCCCGGCCACTGAAGCGACGACGACGGAGCACCTCAGAGCTCACCTGCTGGAACCACTGGCCTGGACCCCCAATTCCTCCAATTCCAACGTGGAAGGTGGGGTGAGGTCTGAATTGCCGCCGAACGCCGGAGCTTCCATACCGACTGGGCCGCGCAACTTGGGGTGGTCGCGACTCGCAGAACCTATCAGCTCTAACGTCCCCAGCAGCGAGACTTAACTCCTCGGGCTGTTCAAAGCTTGCCGCCTTGCCCAGAGTTGTGTACGATAAGTTGGGACGATATTGATCATCCAACTTCTGCGCTGTTCACCGACGGAAAACGAGAAGAAGAAATTCGGCATTTTTGGTCCTTTGGCTTCCGTTCCGCTTTGGTCTATCTTAGGCCATCTTACTTGTTTGTCTCAGCGAAGCAGGAAAGGATTCTGCACCCCAGAATCGGCAGGCCGACTAGAGGAGATACCGGGCGCGGTTCTGTCGCCCGCAGGTCGGTTATCGGAGGTCCAGAGTGGGACAGCCTCATCTCACCTCCATTAGACCCTAGTGTACTCAGCTTGGCATCTTGATGTCAAAAGATTTCTTCCATCAAGATTTTTTGGAAAAGTCTAGGGCATAGAGACATAAGAAGCCGAAGTCCATTAGAAAGGACTTTCATCTTTCAGAGCCAAGAATCCGCATTCAAGGAGTAAAAAATGTAGAGTGTTCCCGATGGTTTTTTTCTCACACAAGGACCCAATGGAAAGTGTACTGCGTACAGTGTGTGGTCAATATGTCAACTGTCTCGGGGCGGCGAGTGGGTTTTGCTCCGTCGTCCCTCGCGCAGTGTCCAGTGTCACATCTTACCAGGGGGAGATGACGTCAACAAGAACGCCAGATAAGGCATGATATCTTGCGGAAACGACCAAGCACTTAAAGGCTTTGGGTGAAAAGACAGCATCGCCGGAACGTCGCGTACCACGCACAGACGAGTGCTGTGTGCACGTATCAGGAGGCCGCTTGCCGCCACGTCTCGTGAGACTCATTGCCCTCAGCTTGGTGTTTGGCGCAGTAGAACGACACACACGAAAACAGTGTGCCGGACCTCCTGTGACTCAGGGTCAGATTCTGGCGGGGTGTGGCAGGTTGCCAGCCTGCGTCAAGACTCAGCTGTCTGTGGTCACCTGCCAATCTCTCCCCCGGAACCCTGAGCACCTGCGCTGGCTGACTGGCTGGCTGATCGGTGTCCTGCCTCATTCCGATAATCCGATAAGGATAAGGTACCTACCTACCTTTCTGGGGAGAGGGGGCGGCTCGGTGGCTTACCTAACTCAACGATCTGTGCTTAGCCAGCCGCTCCCCCAGAATGTCCTATCAGGCGAAAGTACCTTCTGCCTGCTAGTACCAGCAAAAAGTACCTCTGATCCCTTTAGTTCCTGCCTCTCTTGGTACCTGCTGCACCTCAGTGACCGCCCATTCCCGTCCACGTCTGACCGACCCCCCCAAGGCAACCGGCCATACATACCTGAGGACCTTGCTTCGCCGCGCGCCGACTCTTCTGCCTTCGCAAACAGCCCCTCGTAACATAGATTCTCCCTTCTACACCCTTCTTTCGCATCGGTCATCAACCGTCTCTCGCCAGAACAACTCGCCATCTATATCAAGGTCGTCGCTCGCACTCCGCCCCATACAGACCACCTAGAAACCCACAACCACCCCATCACCCACCCGCAACACCGTCATCATGCGATCCAAGTTCAAGGACGAGCACCCCTTCGAGAAGCGAAAGGCCGAGGCTGAGCGCATCCGCCAGAAGTACTCTGACCGCATTCCCGTAAGAAGTCCCCCATGTTTCCTTTGGTGACATCGTCGGTTTCGTCCGCAGTGAGCTTTGCCGTATCGCTCGCTGTATTCGTCAGCATCACTCGTTATCGCTGGTGCCCCACGTTCCCCGACCGTCACCGCCGATCTTCGTACCAAGCCATTCGGAAGAGCTTCGAAGCTAACCACGACATCTTATCATAGGTTATTTGCGAGAAGGTCGAGAAGTCGGACATCGCCACCATCGACAAGAAGAAGTACCTCGTTCCCGCCGACCTCACCGTCGGGCAGTTCGTCTACGTCATCCGCAAGAGGATCAAGCTCTCTCCCGAGAAGGCCATCTTCATCTTCGTCGATGAGGTCTTGCCGCCTACTGCCGCTCTGATGAGCAGTATCTACGAGGAGCACAAGGACGAGGATGGGTACGCTATTTCTCTACGCACGTCGACGTCGTAGCATGCTAACGTCGTTCTAGCTTCTTGTACATCACTTACAGCGGCGAGAACACCTTCGGCGATTTCGAGACGGCGTAAGCTTTCAACCTTCTGATTGTCAAGTCATGACACTGGCTTCAGAATGTTCACGGCGTTTCGGTCTTCTCTGGTTCAGCACTTCACGGATGGGTTTTCACACTAGCTACGGATATCGGTTTCCCCATGATTATGGGCTTATGAGGAACGCAGTCACGTTGTCGCGCGGGGTCACAGGACATGGGGGTCGGGCGTGACACTTGGCCGATGATGGAAAACCCCCACGCCGCTTGGGATCCCACAAGGAACGAAGGCTTGCGGTGACATTTTGTCGTGGAAACCGGGCTTATGAGTTTTAGGTTTTTCCTTAGAGAAATCAGCCTCGGTTGCCTCCCTCCCTCATGTGCACCTGTGACAGCGCCCCTTTGTCGCCATGTTTTTGTGAGTCTCGCCGGCGCCAGTACAGCTTCGAGTCATCAACTGCGCCCTGATGCGTATGCAAACCTGCCATCTGAAGCCTCGTCTCTCGTAAAGTATCGTAAAGACTCACTACCAGACGTGCATGTAGCAAAACACACGTAGTCTGTCGCGGAATTGCATACCCGGCGGAGTCCAGCCCCTGACCGAAGGTCAAAGAGCTGGTCTGGCCCATGCGGCGAAGTTCCAAGAAAACCTCATCCTTCGGGCTACCCGGCATTATGCATAATGAGTTCATGGGAGATGCATCGGGGACGGGGAGGTTGGACAATCCGGGTCTAAAGTGTATTATACCGAGGGAAAAAGATAACATCGGATGGATATTCGGTCTGCTTACTGAACAATGCAGTCATTCAAAGGCCGTCTCAACTAACAATCCCATAAAGACCCATCTTGATGACACACTCGACCCCGCATATACATACGCCATGTGTTTGCGAACGACGACCCGCTGTGCCGTCTATGGCCGAGCATCTGCTGTATAGCGTTGAGACGATAGCTCTCGCTCGTCTCAATAACCTCCTCCTTGGCCGTCGCTGTGGGCGCTGCCACCGCGAAGATGACGTCCGCCTGTGCAGCCTGTGGGCAGTGGCGATGGCGATGAAGACGACGCCGCGGGCCACGCGCTCTAGGCTCTCCTGCAGCTGCAGCGCTTTCTCAGCCAGCAGGCGCGGCTTCCGCACCAGCTCCGTGCGGTCGCGACACGTTCCCGCTGGCCGAATATCTGCGCCCCTTGGGATAGCCCTCGGCGTCGTAGCCGTGCAGGAGCACGGCGATGGTCTCGTGGATGTTCGCGGTGCAACAGGATTTTTCGATCTTATCGTCTGCTCGTCTGCTGGCTTGTGGGCTGGGGTGGGTGCCTATGAAGACGTTGAAGTGCGCGCTGCGGTCGCAGAGGGCGTTGTCTTGCCTGACGACAGCAATGTCGTCACGGAATGCAACACCATGCAGGTTGCAGACGTCAACGACGTCAAAATCGACAGCATCGGAAGACGGGGTGTGCATGCTCTGACAAGGAACGAGACGGCGGGTTTGTCCGCACCTAAGAAGCTGACGAGTCCGCACAACCCCTTAGTTTGCATCGTGAGACTCGGAGTAATGAGGATCTGGAGCTTAGGACGGGCGGGGTATGCAGTAGAGACGTTCTCGAATATGACGCTCAAGTCGTCACTTGGTGCAGGAGGTCGAAGTTGGCGATATCATTCTGTTTCCCTATGATCGAGGGTCCAGCCGTGCCCCCCAACTTCTGTGACTCTATTGCAAGGTTTTCGATCTTGCCATTTGAAATTGAGGTGTTTTGGATTTTTTTACTCGTCTTCTGGATTCTGCCAATGTATAGCAGGCATTATCGATATGGCTTGAACTGTGTCGAAATCCGTGTTTTTGCCCCTGCTGTTCATAGTAGTGCTAGAGAAATGAAAGAGTGAAAAAAGTATCAGGTACGGCCCCTCACTTATCACCTAGCTTCAACAGGCTGGAATTCTGGGCGTGTTCGTGCGTGCGTGCTTCACTTCGTGATGTAGTTGTCAAGCTGACCAACTCAACCGTGATGCCGACGGCCTGACCGTAGGCTCCGGCATCCCTCCTGTTCGAGCAGTGAGAGGACCGTTGTTTGCATGGTACCGAAAGAGGATGGTCATAATTACGAGGGACAACAAATGGCGATTCTCCTCGCCAGAATCCAGGAATAGAGCCACTGGAGCTACACAGGGCGGCGTCCGTCTTTGTCGATTACGAGTAGGACAGTTGCAGGGTAGCGATTCTCTGGATTCCCTGGCTAGTGGCAATCGAGCACCTGGTGGAACAAGAAGCGGACCGAAAGAGCGCGGATCTTGTAGAATAGCTCCTCGACAAGGTACCAAGAACTCGTCAGGGGCTTCTGGCGATGGCTTGGTGGTTTTTTGTTCCCCTCCTTTTCTTTGACCTCGAGTCTAGCCTTGGTAAGATCTGTCTGTTGGATTGGTACCCCCCTTCTCGACTTCGATGATGTCCAAAGACTCGTCAGTGGTGCTGGTGCATCAGGGTCAACGTCCCTTCGATAGATGTTTTGTAGATTTTCCAGGCTGGCAAAAGGCTCGTTGCGCGCCAATGGCTCGACGTGCGTACCCTGGTCTCCAGTATTCTTGATTTTCGACAGGTGGTGAGCAAATCAGATCGGCGTCCGAAGTTTGGGAGCGGCCCCGTTGTCTTTCTGAATCCGATACTCGCTGTCAGAATCAAGGGCAGGGGCCGCCTTTCCGAGCTGCAGTATAGAGGGCGGCTACGCATTGGGTGTCCTTTGCGAGTTGTACGAGACGAGGCCTACGAAGGACAGCCTTGAGCCGTCAATACTCCCCTATTGACTGCTCTGCGGATCCGAGGGTAAAGTTTTCAAAGACTCGGTCTACAAGAAAGAAGGGCGGTTGCTGAACTTGACCGATATAGCTACGCACGCTTCTCAAGTTTAGACTGCCGATGTCCTGGGCGTCGACTTAGACGGTTTCTTGTTTAGAATCGTGCAGTCTCGTAGACATGCCTGGAATGGTTGATTTCCACTGCCGAGAAGACCGACGATATCAGCGTGTATCCCATCTGAACAGGCGAGAGACATATTCCTGAGAACGTCCTGATCAGGATGTGAGGATATGCAGAGAGAACACCGCGCAGATCTACTAGGCCGGCGATGGCTGCGGAAAGCCTCTCGTGCCGTCGGCTACTGAGTCAATGTCGGAGCAGAACTCAATCTCCTTGCGGAGTTTGAAGAATCCAACTGCAGCTGATCCAAAAGAGGCCGCAGGGGCACAGCAACATCGATCATGATGCAGTCTTTGGGCAATTAGCAGAAAGTCTGAGAAGACTTCGACACGTTGGACGTACCTATCAACAACGATGAGTTCTGCATTGTAGATATCTCCCACAAAAGTTCCATCCCCTCTGTTCACAACAAGCTTTTAGATGTGGCTGTGTTTTCTGGCTGGTATTCCAGTATATTTGCTTGACCGTTGAAGGGCCTTCTTGATGCCCTCTTGAGCTCGAAGCTCTGATTATAGGTCGGGTCCGGCACTGAAGACTTGAACAGCTCCGATGTGAAAGAGTATCTCGGACGTAATTGACAAAAGGTTTGGATATACCATCAGACATGGTCCAAGTCTACGTCCAGACACACTCCCACAGCCTGCATTGGCAGAAATGCCGGTATACAGCAATCATCATGCCCGCGAGCATTTCGTGCTCGAAGAAATCAGGCAAGCGGTTATCAAGAACGAGTCGCCACCGCGGAGATTCTGATTTTTCCACAAGTTCTGACCCGGATGGCCTGGATATCCAAAATCAGGTAGGAGTGGACCCATCGTGCTTGTCGGCTTTCGAAGAAGGCAACGGATTACCCCAGAAGAGTCTGGAAGTAATTATCTCGGAAGCGCTGGGCGACTCGCTCGCTCGCAATGCCCCAAGATGTCGTGTAGCGGTAAATAAGGGTCAAGCTGCTTGTGATAATGCACTCGAGCGTGGTCACTTTGTCGTTCGCAGCGGCTATGAAGACATCCTTGTGTATGACTGCAATCGAGCAAGCCTCAGTTCGTGTCGTCGACTAGTTGTCCGAATAGTGCCAATCAGGGGGAATGAAACGCCAGCTGCCGTCTCTGCGATGCTGTCCGCGACGAAGTGCAACGTATCGACCCATGGTGGTTCGGCATAGAGGAGAAGCGGAAGTGTCTGAAAAGACCTCGAAATACTGTCTGTTTTGTTACTACAATGACCATGTATTTGAAGATGATGATTGCGTCTTACACCGAATTTCTCCACCTCCGAGGCCTGTTGTCGTATGTCTTTCTGTAGCTGTCGCTGCCCCGAGGTCGAGTTATCGTGGGTAACTTGCTCGGCGAGGGGAGCTTGCGGCCGGCCACGGTGACAGAGCCTCAGAGTCAGAGGTCTTGTCAGCTCAAGCGCATATTCGGACTTGTCTTGGTGTTTTGGGTGTCAATAGCGGCGGGATCCATCATGACCCCGCCACGGTGAGTTCGAGACCCGTCATTCGGATGCAGTCGCAAATTGAACATGTGAAAGGTGGACAAGACGAGGAGAAGCAGCAGCCAAGTACGTACCTGTACCTTAGGTAGGTATTACCTACCAGGCAGGTAGCTGCCGGCGGGGAGCTGGAGGTCCGAAGGAACAGGGAAGGCGCGACGACGACGGGTGGGGCCGATGCCGGAGTGTGGGTTCGGATCAGATAATTTGTCTTGGCGGGGCCGGTCCATCACTTCCGAATCAAGTAAGACTCTCGCACCCCCGTCTCCGGAGCACTTACGGAGCCTGCCCCTCCTCTGCGGATCTTCGAATGAACCTGTTCTCTCTGTCACTTTTTGTTCCTCCCAAACTCCCCTGTTCTTCCGCGCACCGCGACGAATTTTTCAGACGAGCCTGAAAAAATGGCGCATCTGCTGCCGCCCACCCACCGTTGCGCCCACCCACACGCCCACACCCTCGAATTCGCATTGCAGAGGTCCATTGGGCGCGCGCGTCGCAGCAATTTGTAGAAGCGGAGCTGTCCCGCGCCCAATGCTTTTCCCCTTGGGCACGATGCGTCGCACTATGACTAGCGTAGCTCCAGTGGCCGATCACGACAGAGAAACGATCACGGCACCAGAGGAACCCGAAATCCAAAGGTGACACGAATCGCCCCGAGCAGCTCGATAGCAACGATAGCATCGGCCAGAGTCGGATGCCCACTGAAATCGAGGCGCAGCAACGAGCACGTTTTAGTGCCTACCTATGTATAAAGTACCTGTTTGCTCAACCTCATTAGGTAACGGACTAGCTAAGGTACGCTAGAGCAGGTCTCGTCCCGGGCTGGGAGTGGCTTGCAGGGCCTCTGAACGGATCTGATAACTTTAAGTCCTCCACCATCTGATAAACCAATTCCAAAAGTACCCCTCCACCATCACCAGCTCCAACACCATGTCACCACCCCCCTTCCGCCGACATTGACAATGACAGAACCAAGACAGTTGGAAGAGCAACAATTCGGACCGCCGCTTGGCGAGTCCTTTGCTATCCCTCTTCTTACCTGACGCACTAATCAATACAGACAAATATGTACTTGAGAGATCCCCGTTGCAATACGAAAGTCCCCTCGACTGGATCTGCCCAATCATGCCGTCATCTGCCTTGCCGCTCTCCCCCTCATCTTCGTTGTCCTGGCCGACAGCCCCTCTCGATCGCCATGGCCCAGCGGATCCAGATTGCCCTTCGTCCTGTTGTCTCGGCTGCATCACCTCTCTTTCTCCGAGCCCGTCCTCGGCTTGACCTGCCCCCTTCGTGTGCTTCCTCTCCCGCCCAGCCTTGGGAGGGTCGGTCCGCATCCCTGTCAGGAGGATTCGGCGAGATTTTCTGGGCAACTTTAGCCCGTCTCAGTCCTGCTCGCCCCCATCAAGTCCGTTCCGATGCAGGCCCGCTCGGCTTCCGGCGGGCTCTCTCTTTATGTCTGCTGCTAAGTAGCATGAATATGTTCCAGTCTACAACTGCATCTTCACTTTCATCACACCCTTCGCTCGCCTCTACTTGCCTCTCCTCTCCTGGCTCGCTGTTTGCGTCTTCCTTTGGCTACTCACGCGGTTTCTCTTCCCTCGCTTCCTCTCATCCAGACTTGGGAGATTCTTCGCGCCTCTCTACAACAGACAATATGGGCTCTCTTCCCGGTGCCATTCCCCCCTTCAAGGTGTTCGTTGCCGGCACCTCGTATGCTGGCCTGTCCACCACCCTCAACCTGCTCGACCTGAGTAGAGGCGAGCAGCCGCGCCTGGCCCACGCGCCGTACGAGCACCACCCTGACTTCACCAACGTCCCGCTCGAGATCACCATTGCCGACGAACGTGATGGCTTCTGTACGAAACCCTTCTAGTCGCCTTGCCTACCTTGGTGTCGCCGATCAGCACGCTTACCTAGCCTTCTAGTCCACCTGATCGGTTCGCCGCTTGCCTTCGCCGACGCGAACTACGCCGCCAAGTCCTGGGTCAGGTTCCAGGACATCCCCTCTCTCCAGAGACCCAACGTGCGCTTCGTCCAGGGCAGCGTCACCAAGGTCGACCCGGCGACCAAGACCGCCACCGTCCTCGACCACGTCACGAAGGAGCCCCAGGAGCACACCTACGACTTCTTCATCGGCGCCTCTGGCCTGCGCCGCCAGTTCCCCGCCGCGCCCCAGTC
This sequence comes from Colletotrichum plurivorum, assembly GCA_014235945.1. Lineage (NCBI taxonomy): Eukaryota > Fungi > Ascomycota > Sordariomycetes > Glomerellales > Glomerellaceae > Colletotrichum > Colletotrichum plurivorum. Next base: position 89,721 of record WIGO01000073.1, read on the forward strand.
CCTCACCCGCAAGCAGTTCCTGCTCGAGGCCGAGAACCACATCCATAACGTCCGCAACGCCCCCGACGGCGTCGTCGTCGTCGGCGGTGGCGCCGTCGGTATCGAGATGGCGGCGGAGCTGAAGCTCGTCGAGCCCAACACCAAGGTCACCCTCGTCCACTCCCGCGATAAGCTTCTCTCTTCCGAGGGCCTGTCGGACGAGTGCAAGGACAAGGCGCTCGAGCTCACCCTCGAGGCCGGCGTCGAGGTGCTCCTCGGCCACCGTCTCAAGGAGACGCGCAAGCTCGACGAGCCCGCCGCCAATGGCCGCGCGAGGTACGAGGTCGAGTTCACCAACGGCCACAAGATCGTCGCCAGCGAGGTCGTCATGGCCATCTCCCGCAGCGTGCCCTCGACCGAGTACCTCCCCGCGGCCGCCAAGGACGAGGAGGGCTACGTCAAGATCCACCCCAGCCTGGTCTTCAGCGGGGACATCCCCAACGCCTCGGACCACATCGCCGTCGGCGACATCGGCCTGTGGTCCGGCATCAAGCGTTGCGGCACCGCCATGCACCAGGGCCACATGGCCGCCATCAACGCGCACCAGCTCATGCTGGCCAAGCTGACGGGCCAGGCGCACAAGCCCAAGTTCGTCGAGCTCACCCACGTCGACCCCATGATCGGCCTGGCCGTCGGCAAGAAGGCCGTCGCCAGCTCGCCGACCACTGGCACCCAGTGGGGCGAGGATGTCATGTGGTCGTACTTCCGCGACGATCTCGGATTTACCAGTGAGTCTACTACCTCAATACTTACTTGCAGAAGACCAAATGCTAACAACGTCGCGCGACAGTCTGCTGGAACCACATGAAGCTCGGAAAGGTCGACAACTAAAACAAAAAGTATGCTTAAGGTTGGATGTGATTTTGGCTTCTCTGTTTTGGGTACATGGAGTTCATGGGAGTAATGATGACGACGCAACGTCCGTCTGGTGGTTTAGACGAGATTGCCTTCTGCCTGGATAGACAATTCAATGACTTTTGATGAGCAAAGAATGGATGCGTGGAGTGCTTCCTTGTGTGTCACGCTTGTGGTCTTGCACTCCAATTGTGAGAATAGGGCACTCCGAAATCATTGACATAATTCTACACCAAAAGAGAAAAAGGTATGTTGCATGTATCCCTGAAACTACCAGCACCGAAAAACATTTTTACGTACACACAAATCTACTCCATCCAGGTACCTTACCTATGTACAGCGTACAGCGCCCACCCGGACCCCACACACGCATCCGCTTTACAGCTTGGGCACCAGGCCGAGGCGCATGCCGCCGACGACCTTCTCGTTCTCGCCGAGCGGGCACAGCTGGAAGAAGCGCTCGCGCGAGCAGCGCACGAAGGCGCTGCGCTTGTGGGGGAGGTCGACGAACTTGTCGAGGCCGAAGCCGTGCATGAAGTCGTACATGAGCACCGTGTCGTTCGTCTTCTTGGGCTCGCCGACGACCCAGCTGGTGCGCGGGTCGTCGATGAAGAGGAAGTGCATCAGCGAAGACCACCAGGCGCTCACGCGGTGGGGACCGCGGAAGCGCACGTCGCCGACCAGCGAGTGGCGCCCGCGGTCCCAGTCCTGCGCGTCGTAGTAGCCGCCCAGCTTGTCCTCCTGTTGAACGCGCGCATTCGTTAGCAATTGTTCTTTTCGATGACGATCCGGACTGCTAGTTTTCTCTTACCTTGGCCCAGTAGACCTCAAAGTAGGCAAAAAAGGTGTCCTCCCAGGCGGCCAGGATGGCGAACTGGTGCGGGTCCTCGTCGATCTTGCGCAGGTACTCGCGGTGCTGGTCCAGGGTGCCCGTCTCGTTCCAGCCCTGGGACACGCGCGGGTCGTTCTGCCACTCGTGGAAGAGGCGCAGGTGCTCCGGGTTGTGGTAGTCGAGGGCGACCATGGAGAAGGTCTCGCGCAGGTGGGGGATCCAGCGGCTGTAGACGACGGAGCCCGGCGCGGGCTTGGCCGGGCGGATGGGGTGCCATGCCTGCTGGTAGAGGTTGGGGTTGGCCGGGTCGGAGGCGGGGACGGCGGTCATGGTGTGCTGAAGAGGAGTGAGAGGGTAGTTAGACAGCGGGCGCTCGAGGCTCGCCGGGGACTCGGCGGGCAGCCAGACGGGCCTGGGGCCGAAGGGAGAGCCGGCGCCCTGCCAGAAGGCGCTGCGGAGGAGGACGACGGTGGCCTGCTCGGCCGTGGCGGCGGGCTTCTGGGAGTCGTTCTGGACGGGGTGCTCAATGGCGAGCAGGACGTCGCGGAGCTGCTGGGCGAGCACGGCGGCACCGGCGCCCCGGAGCTCGAGACGCTGGAGCTCGTCGGCCGGGCGGAGGACCCAGAGGACGTAGACGAGGAGCCATGCCTGGGCAAGGGTGGGCGTCGTCTTGCCGTCCCAGGAGAAGACGGTGCTTGGGGAGCGGCGAGAGCGGGCCCAGGGGCTGTTGTTTGAGTCGGCAGGGAGCTCGCTGGACTTGAGGTCCGCGGGCTCGGTGAAGTAGAGGTTCTCGCTGTGCAGGCGCTCGGGGAGAGGTGTCTGCTTCGCGGCGGTGTTGGAGGCGAGGGGGACGAGGCGGTAGAAGTGAAGGCCGCCCTCAGCCGTCTTACCGGCGAAGGTGTCGTGGTTGAAGGCGCGCTGGACCGCGTATTCGGCGTGGTACGGGTGAGGGAGCTTGATGATGCTCTCGTTGGAGGAGAGGGCCGAGAGGGAGATGGGGGCCGACATGGCTGCGGTGTTGGAGCTTGACTTTCCGAGGGAGAGAGCTTTACACCTAGACACAATGGAGATCTTGGAACAATAACAACAAACGGCGGCTTCAAAGATTGCCGGAGGAAATGCTCAATTGGTATATACAACAGACACAATGCAGTCTGATGCTTCTCGGAATAGGTAGATTGGATAAGAGACCTCTCGGAAGACAGCAAAAGGGAAGGAAGGGGGACGAAATTCGAGCTCGTAGCTTCACGAGTCCTATGTCACCACCGCTTGCTTCTTTGGGGTGCTGGGGATCGTACCTACCTCTACCTACGGTCTACCTAGGTAGGTATAGCATGCATTGGAGACAACCCTGGTCTCCAGCCGCCTCCGAGCGAGTGCCGTCGCCCTTGTTCTGCCGTTGCCGTGTCTTCCTTGAAATTTTCTTCAAAGGGTCGCTGCGATTCGGTCTCCGGAGCTGGCCCATGACATCTTTCCCAGCACATGTCACACACCTTGACGGTCAACAAGCAAGCGAGCTGTCTGGGGTGGTGGTCAGAGGAGGTTGACGGCGGGTACCTACCCTTGAACCGTACTCTGTACCGATCCAGGCTCGGAAGCAGCTCTGTATGGAAGGTGGGAGGGGTGAACATAGAAACAGGAAAGAAGCAAGTACCTTTGGGTAACGTGCAGTGTTGATGCAACGTGGATGAATACAAGGTGGAGATCTTCGTCGACGCCGGCCCACGCCTGGCCCTGCACTTGCAGTCTACCAGGCATAGGTAGTGTACGGATACCTAGGCCTCAAAATCATGAACAGGGAAAGGAACGGTGCGCCGGCAAATACCGTCCAGGATGATGGTTATGACGTTTCTGTCTGAGAAGGGTGAGTCCTGGGATACATTCCGCATTGGCGCGAGAACTGTTGAAGTAGCTAGGTACCTTGTGTGTTCCAAGAAGATCTGATAACTTTATTAGAACCCATTTTAGTGGTAACTCCGGCCTCGGAGGTAGGTACTTACCGGTACCAACTGCCACCGTCAGATCAGATAAGATGGAGAGAAAAAATTCTTCAGGAGCGGATCAGATGGAGATTGGGGGGCAAGTTTGATGGCTCCACTCCTGCCCCTTGCTGTCCTTGTCGAGGTACCTGAGAAGATACCTCTAAGAACGCATGTACAGGTACTTCCATAGCGGGGTCCTCGAGACGTCTAGCAGATCCCTGGACAAGGCGTGCGCGCAGTGAGCGGCCGCGTGGGGTCAGAGTCGGACGAAGTGGCCTGTTTTAGTACGGCTGGCAGACACCACCTAGCATCCCGTTTCTTCTGGAGGTACTCACTCGGTCTTTGCGAGATGCTGCTTCGGATTTACACCAAGCTATTGCGTTCTGTATTCTGCCCTGTGCCGCAAAGTGTTGCCCTCTTGTGCACGCAGAGTACATTGTTCATCCTGGCGTTCCCTGCGCATGATGAGCCCAAACCTTGGACGGATGGAACCTAGGAAGGCTGTGCGGATTAACCGATGTGCCGACTTTGATGGCTTTCGAGATGGAAGAGGCCGTGTAATGCGCCACGTAGGTCCCCCGCAGGGTCCTGGGACTATCGCAGTCTGTGGTTTTCAGCTACAGACATCCATCTCCGTGTAATCTATCTCCGTGTACCCGGGCTGTCAACGACGCGACTTTCATGAAGGTAGACGAACGCAGGCCTCGTTGTGACGTGTTAGACAGCTTTCAAGATACCGCACTTCAGCTTCACAAGTAGTAGCTTTCCCAGAAGGTTCTTAAAATCATCATGTCGAGCATGAAATGGAAAGACTTACAACCAATCGGCCTCAGGGATGAGCCTCTGCCGTGATAACTTGTAGACCGTGGTGGCACGAAGCCATTCGGAGATACCCTCACAGTTCCATGTCGAAATGAGAGGGTGCCTGCTCCCCTGTTCAAGCCTCGAAGTCACCAACTCGGAGAAAGGTTGACAACACCTGCCCTCTGAAGAGAGTTTCTGTCTTCAAAGTTTTGTTCCTTCAGAGTGACCCTGATGGCTTTACCAGCTCATTATTCGTATAAGAAGCAGGTAGAGTCCAGACTAATTTGTGTTGTGCTTCTTTCCATCCCTATCACTTATACAGCAAGACGAAGCAGTAACGAACAACTTATAATCAGCAACTAGTTACCGACAACATTTAGACTTGCTCCTGCACATCCTCACTAACATCGACCATCATCGACCTCCACCGTTCATCATCCTCTGACACCGTCCGTCATCCTCCAACACTGTTCATCATCGTCCATCACTATTCCTCATCGCAGAAAAGATGCCCACTATCCGAAGTCGAGCAGTCGCGGCCGGGGGGGTTCCCGGTAGGTTTCAGGCGGTGTCGGTCAATCGGCCTGGGAAGAAATTCCCACCGGCGAAGGACAAGAATCATTTCTACTACGCCTCCTTGTTGATGTTCTTCGTCGTCTTTCTTCAGGCCATGCAAGTGGCCGTAATTGTGCCTCTCGCGGCCAGCGTGGCTGGCAAAGCTTTCGACCGAGCGGCAACTATTAACCCCTCCGGTATGACGAGTTTGGCGGGGCTCATCAGCGGACTGTGGCTCATCAGGGCTGACGAGAAACTCGGACGGGTGAAGACTCTTGTCATTTGGGAGGGTCTTAGGATCGCTGGGATTGTGCTATCGGCCACTTGCAGACACGACGCGCAGTATGTCGCGGCACAAGCCCTTTACTCCTGCGGGTAAGTTGTTGAATCCGGCGCTCTTGTTTGCGATATCCCACCGTCTACAGGCTAACAAGGTTCTCCAGCTCCCAAGGCATATCACTTATGCTATCTCTCATTGCCGTCGATATTTCAGTCTCGAATTCCCTTTGGCGACCCTTCATCACCAGCTTCATCACGGTCCCGACTAGTATCGTCCCCTTGTCTGCGTCCTCGCTCACCCAGGCCATACTCCAAGTCGAGCATGGAGACAAGATCTTCCTGGGCCTCTTCGGTGGGCTCATTCCGATCTTGCAGGGCCTCATCCTCTGGCTCATCCATTCGGACATGATTGCCAAGAAACCCGACAACGACGCCAACAACAGCGACGAAGATAACAACGAAAACAACGTAGACAGCAACCACTCATTCTCGCCCCTTGGTATCATCCGCGCCAGCTTCGGCACCGTCCTTGCTCTCGCAGGTTTTGGGTCCTTGTGGGTCTCCGTCACCTACTTCCAGGACACCGATCTTTTTTGGATCCTTACCGGCGTCGGTTGGGGAGTGCTCGTTGCGTTCGGCCTCTGGGAAAAATTCGTAGCGGATCCGACCATCATACCTTGGGAGGTATTGTACGATCGGACAATGCTTGGCTGCTGCATCATCACCCTGGCCATCGAAGTGAGCCGTGTTATTTTCACAGACCGCATTACGGGCTTCATGATGGTTGTGCTCGGTGCCGACGGCGAGACCGCAGGCAAAGTATCAACTATTCAAAGCATCCTAGTCACCGTCGCCATGGCCCTCATATCGCTTGCCCTCACGAAATTGCATCTCCGAGTCTTCAGACTCCTGTCCTCAGTCGGTACGTGCGTTTGCCTTGTAGCCAACGTCTTCGACGTCAACTTCAGAGACAAGAAGGGGGTTTGGAGCATCTGCGGTTTCTCGGCACTTTCTGCACTTGGAACTAGTCTCGTCATCACCTCCGCAGACACTGTTTCCCAGGAGATCGTGGTGAGCTCTGACGCCGTTATCATGGGTGTGAGAAAGCTATGCGGCAACACCGGGTCTTTCCTCGCGTGGACGATTATCACCTGGGGCTGGCAAGCCAAGTTCGACACCAAGCTCGGACTGTACCTCCCGGACGAGCACAAGAAGGACCTGAGCCGCATTTCCGGAAGCCAGGAGGTGCAGTTGTCGTTCAAGATGGGATCCGACGTCCGCGATGCCATTAACGCCGCCTGGGTCGACACGACGAGAAGCATGCTCCTGGGAGCCCTCACCTTGTACTTCGTCATTCCGATGGGCATGGTGATTTGGAACCAGTCGTTCCTGGATGCCAGCGAGCTGGTACTGAAGGAGCGGAAGAAGCAGAGGAGAGAGCAAGCCATCCAGCGGGGTGAGCCGGTGGAACACGAGGAGGCGCGGCCGCCGAGCAGAGCCGTGGACTTTTACAAGAAGAAGAGAGATTCTTTAGTGCGGCAGTGTCGGGGACGCCGATGAAGCTGCCCTGTCAGTCTTGTATGTCTGCATCTCTTATATATTTACTTCAATTGTATATTCATATCTTTTACTTCTCTCTAGTTCTGCATGGCCGAGGGAAAACGGCGGAAAAGGGGAAAGAAGGGCAATTTCTCGTGGGTGTTTCGATATGCATTTCAAGTGGCAAAGAGGAAACTTTAAAAAAGACTTGAATTGTTTTACGTCCCATGATAATATCCAGAAAGTGTCCTCTCTTACAGAAACCAGCTTCTTACAGCTTCATCTACCGCGCAAAGGCCCCCCGCCAGGTAGTTCAACGTTCCATAACCACCCACGTGGCATCCATCGTCTCGACCTTGGACCCCTTCTCCTTCAGCTCGTCCGTCACGGCCTTAATCCTCGCCACGAACCCGAGGAGCTCCTCCTCCGCCTCCTTCCCGAGCTTCTCGCCGGCGACCTCCTCCGCCCAGCTGGGATCCAGCACGGCCGCGACCTCCCACCGGCCGTCCAGCATGCCGGGCGTGTCCACCGTCCCCTTCTCCCGGCACGTCCACCCGGCCTCCTCGGCGAGGCGTACGAGGCTCTCCGGGTCGACGGCGCCGCGGACGTTGGCCTGCTGCAGCGTGAAGCCGCGGTCCTCTCGGAGCTCGTGGAAGCGCCGCTGGGCCTCGACGGCGAGCTCATGGGGCACCTGGGCCGGGCGGGAGGCCTTGATGCAGTACTCTGCGAAGCACAGCCTCTTGATCCGACCCGAGTCGTAGAGCGCGGAAAAGAGCGAGGAGACGGCGGCGGCGGAGGGGAAGTACCACAGCGAGTGGCACAGCGTCGCCGAGTCGAAGGTTTCAGATGGGTGCGCCGCGACGTACGACGGCGCGTCGGCCTGGTGGAACGAGATCCGTGCGCCGTACGGCTCCGAGGCGAGGATGTGGGCCTGGGCCTGGGCGAGGGTGTACGGGCTCCCGTAGTCGCCCGGGGCGGGGTCTAGGGCCGTGACGTGGCCCGGGGCCGAGGTGGGTCCATCCGGGGAGGGGGCCACGGCGTGGGAGAGGACCAGGGCGGAGTCGCCTTGGCCGCAGCCGATGTCGAGCACGCGGGAGGACGGGGCAATGGACCAGAGGGTGGTCAGGCGGAGGCGGTGGGCTATTTGGGGGATGATGACGCTGTGTAGGTGGGCTGGGTCGTGGGGGTATGCGCTTGCGAGGGCGAGGACTGCTGGGGACGGTTCTTGTGACATCTTGGCGGCTTGTTGTTGTTGTTGTTTGGTCTTTGACGAACTGTAGTTGAGCGAAACGGGGTTTCAAGCTTGCAGTTTTGATGCTTGTGTGTACGAGATGTCTTATCCGAGAGTCCGGTTCTGGGTCACGCCGAGACGTTTCTTACTTATACCTATTCTGACGCTGCTTATTTCTCAGTCTTCAGAGACAAGAACTTCTTAACAAGGTGAGTATGGAGAAAACCGCAACAAGACCGACGCGTGAGTCAACCCGTTGATTGTTGGTAATCCAATTGCCGCAGGTTTGCCTTTTAGCCTGACTCATTTCGCCCGAGGCCAAAAGCAACGAAACAGCGACAACCCAGCCTGCAGGTTAACAAAATGGTAAAACAGCCAATTATTGATTACGCACATAATGAAAAACACCACACGTTGAGGTCCTTTTGTAAGCCGATAATCAACGACCTTCTGTTTTCGGAGCAAAGAGTCACCAAATCTGTATGGATGACGGCGGTTATTCTGCATGATGATTTTGGCCTCAGTGGAGCCTCTTGGCGCCCATCACCCGTCCGCCTTCTCCCGCCGTTCCTTCGAACTTCCGTCTGCCAAGACTCGAGTCCGAACTTAAGCATAATTATCGAAGGGACATCTCAAGGACCAGCATCATTGCGACCGCGATGGAGTTGCATGGCAATTATTTTGAGTGCAAGAAGCAAACAACGGTCCACTATTTCCAAACTCTGTTCAACAACATGCCGTATTTACAAAATCTCAAGCTTCGGTCTACGCCAAAATCTATCGTCGCCCAAGAAAACTAGACGAAAAAAAGCACTTTTGTATGGTATCGCTCAATGTCCTTCTCAAGAAAACGCAAACAAAAAAAGCATCCAGATCTCCGTTACTTACTACAATTACAACTTGGCCGACAGCTTGGACTTCTTGAGGAGCTCATCGCCAACCTTGGCCATCTCGAACTTGCGGACCTTGCCACTGCCGGTGAGAGGCACGTTGGACGGAACGCCGTCTTCTCCGAGCCAGAAGATGTGCGCGGGGCTCTTGTGGCCGCCGAGACGTTGGCGAACCCAGTCCTTGAGCTCCTGGAACGTCGGCTTGTCGCTGTTCTCGGCGCGCTGAACGAATGCGCCGACGACCTCACCGTAGTGCTCGTCCTTGAGGCCGACCACGATGGCCTGGGAGATGGAAGGGTGGGCCATCAGGCGCTCCTCGATTTCGAGGGGGTAGATGTTCTCGCCACCTAGTTAACCGTTAGCACATGACTACCACAAATGCTCATGGAAGGTCTTGGTGAAGGGGGTGAGCGAAAACCACAACTTACCTCGAATGATGATATCCTTGAAGCGACCGGTGATTGTGCAGTATCCATCATCGTCGAACATGGCCTCGTCACCAGTGTGCAACCACAGAACACCGGCAGAGTCGCGGACCATCACCTCGTTGGTCTTCTCCGAGTTGTTCCAGTAGCCGGCCTGCAGCTGGTAGCCCGCCATGCACAGTTCACCACGCTCGCCCATGGGCACAACATTGCCGTCTCTGTCGACAATCTTGGCGGAAGCATGGGGCATCAGAGTACCGACGGTGGTTAGTCTCTTGCCCAACGCGTCATCGGTGAAGGCGTTGAAGCAGGTCGGGGAAGCCTCAGTCAGGCCATAACTGCTGGTGAATTCCTTCATGCCGAGGCGGTTCACCATCAACTCCATGAGGTAACGGGGCACAGGAGCTCCGGCAACAATGCCGGTGCGGATCTTGGAAGACTTGAAGTCATCGGGCGCGGCCTGGAACAAAGAGTCAAACATGGCAGGCACGCCGTGGAGTGCCGTGCAGTTCTCCTCGAGAATGGCCTTGAGGGTGGCGTGCGTGTCGAAAACTTCCGCTGGGTAAACGATCTTGGCACCGTGAGTGATGACAGAGAGGAGGCCAAGGACAAGGCCGAAGCAGTGGAAGAGAGGCGGAGGGCAGCAGAGGCAGTCGTCAGGAGTAAGACGCATGCGGTCACCGATGAAGCGAGCGTTATTGACGACGTTGCTAAAAACAGTGTTAGCAGAAGAGATCTATGGAAGAGTACTCCAGCTACTCACTGGTGGGTAAGCATGGCAGCCTTGGGGCGACCGGTGGTGCCGCTGGTAAACTGCAAGTTGCAAACTTGGTGAGGAACAACCTTGCTCATGGCGAGGTGAAGCTCCCTCGGGCTCTGGCGGGAGCTCGACTTGATCAGGTCGTCGTATGTCTGGTAGCCGGTGGTATCGCCTCGGATCATGATGATCTTGGGGCCGTTAACCTCGTTCGCCAACTGGTCCAGGAACTTGGTGTTGTCGAGTCTGCCGATCCGCTTGGTGGTGAAGAGAATCTTGCACTCTGAAAGATTGTCAGCTTGGGGCTTTAGACGTCGGACCGCGGGACCTACCAGAGAACTGAACTGCGTACATGGCCTCGCTTGGCGTGTACGTGTTGTTCAGAATAACAAGAATGGCGCCGATTCTAGAGACAGCGAAGAAGATGGCGGCATACTGCTCGCAGTTACCGGCCATGACGCCCACTCTGTCGCCAGCCTTGATGCCCATCTTCAGAAGAGCCTGCGCGAGCAGCAGACTCTGCTGGTTGAGCTCGTTGTATGTCCATCGTGCTCCTGTCCAGGGAATAACCAAACATTCCCTGGTACCGTGCTGGTAGGTCTGAAGCTCCAAGAGCTCTCCCAAACTCAGGTCGACAAGAGGAGGATCGCGAGGGCCGTGGAGGATTGACAGCCTCTGCGTGGGAGCAAAGGGCTCGGAGACCGGGGCGGTTGATGGTTCTACGGCCATTGTGACGACAGACAGACAATTGCTGGGCTGGTGATGGCTACTTGCTTGAGGATTGCGTTGAAGAGAGACTCGTCCTCGTTTGTCCTGGCCGTCAAGATTGTCCAAGGTAAGTATGGGAGACTCTAAGATCTTCCTACCTTACATCGAGACCATTACCTCGGGTCGCAAGACACAAATAAACTGGCCTGGTACCAGAACCCATGTCCAGGGCCCTGCACCTGCGTCACCGCACCGAGGAACGGCTTTCGGGGATCAGCTGGATCCAGCGAGAAGAAGCAAGCGAGGTTGCCTCCACTACGCTAAGACGAATGGACTGGGCTGGCTCGACATGGCCATGCCCGCCCTGCTGTGCCTCTCGATGGCAGCGCGACGCGCCACGGGACGTTGCGAGCCTGGGCGTCTGCACATCGTGTCCACCTAGTTTCCAGGGTTCTTCTAATTCAGTGTACCTCCGTCAATGCATGCGGTAGGGCCAGCCTCGGGCTAGCTAGACGGAACTGGAAAGAAAGGTTCGCACCAAGGGCACGGCTGGGATACATCGTGATGGGAGGAGGGGCTTTTGCGACTTATCGCCGAGCCACTCGCGTCATCTAACGACCGCTGGATTGGCGATTTGCAAGCTGCGCGCACAATTGCCGCCTGGTAGCGTCAAGTCTATGGGCCGCAAACCCGAGGGTCTCTCAAGATCTGCTAGTCAGTGAATAGTGAGTACCTCTCTGTACATGGCGCGCTGGTTATGGGAATGGGATACCGATGGATCGCTGGGTGGGTGTGCCAGAGGATGCCCCGTCATGACATGTGTTCGTGTCCTTGTACTTGGAGGGCGTGTGGGTGGAATTGACGAATGGTGTTTGTAGCTGCCCACCTTAGCGTAGCGTTTCTCACCCCTGTTACCAGCCCCTGCTTCACTAGCAGCCAGTGAGGGAGGACGAGACCCCACAATCTGGCGGTTGAGTCCCGCCGTGGCCCCGTCGGTAGTCGGATAGGTTCGGGACTTGATCTAATCAATCACATCTTGGATCAGATAAGATTACGGAAGGAACTGTGCAAAATTTTTCGCCCAAGGGAAGTTCGTACCTTCCCCCCCGTCTTGCCGCGCCTCCTTCCGCATTTTCTCCAGCGTCGTGCACTCTTCCTCCGGCAGTCTCCGCCCTTCACACCCTCCGAAGTCGGTTCTCACCCCCCGACCTTCTAAAACCCACGTCAATCCACGGATCGTCGTCGACTCGCCGCTTCTCAAGACGTCAGGTTGCATTGTCCACTGTCGCCCACTTCACCCACTTGCAGAGAGATCCAGGGTTGAAGTACCAGTACCGTCGTCGGCCCTTCAGTTCCTTTCATTCTCACGCCATCCCGAGGCTACACCCTTGCCCTTCTCTGCCTCCACTTCCTTAGGTACACTACTCTCCACCGCTGCAGTCTGCACTCGCCTCGATTAGGTGGCCGGCAGGCCTCCCTGATCTTCATGCGAGCAAGGGGCACGACTTCGCGCTCCGCTGTCAAATATACAAAGCCAAGACATGCAGGTTCGCAGAAACAGTCAGGCGCAGCAGGATCATTTCTTTGCGGAGCGTCACACACAAGTCAGTACTACAGAGCAACTACATGACACAACGTCTTACTATTTTCCTATGGACAGCAGACGCACTCAATCGAAGGGCGGGTAGCCCTGAGCTCGCCACTCCTTGAAAGTCAGTCCCTTGGCGATGGACGGCATCTTCACCATCAGAGGTATCTCGACATCTTTCTCGGCGCCCACCAGCCCGGCTCTGTGGACAATCTTCTCGTCCAACACCTCAAATCCCAAACGCTTGTACAGCGGGAAGCCTTCCTCTGAAGATTCGAGGTAAACAGGCAAACCCGCCAGATCGGCCATGTCGAGACCCCATTTGGTCAAGAGAGCACCGGCACCTCTTCTCTGGTGCTTAGGGTTCACCGCAATAACATGACAGTCTGCATCGCGGGAAAAAGAACACCATGTGTCATCAGCAAACCGGGGTCCCAAAAATTCCCTCGAAATACGTGCTGGGGGTCGGAAAGAAAAAGAAAAATAGAAAGGGATGGGAGGGGATGGGGAGGGGGACGCGGACGAAAAGCGGCAGTCATGGGTTCCACTCACAAACGTGCCTCCGGCCAGCCCAAAGCTTTGCCTTCATGTCACAGAGCGGGTTGATCAGCTCCTCAGCCCTCTCTTTCTCTTCGCCCTGGAGCCAAGTGACGCCGGGGTTTTTGTATTCTTCCGGGGTCCGCTCCTTGAGGAAGACGTCCCACAGGGCCATGCCCACAACTTCGCCCGTCTCGGAGTCGACGCACTTGAGGGTGTACTGAGAACCGCTCGTGTGCCAGTAGCTCAGCGTGTGCTTGGTGTGGCCCTCGCGGAAGGCATCGTCTATTCCCGATGGGAACAGGAGATCGAGGATTGCGGACCCCTTGAAGGCCTCGAAGTATGCATCGTAGACCTTGGGGATGTCGGGAATTAAAGCGGGTAGAACGGTAAGGCCCATCGTATCGTCTGATGGGCTGAGTGCCGAGGAGAAGCGGGCGGCAGCTGAAAACGAGGGCGGCGTTAGGGATTCTGTTCCGGGCGGCTTTTCTGGTGAATGTGGGAGCCGGGCTGAGACTGGGTTCCTGAACTGGAGGGTCGCTTCGAACGGAAAGAAGCTGAAGGTGTGTCGTTCTAGAAGGCAAGACGAGGCGAGGCGAGGTGCAGCACGTGGATTCAAGTTGATGTGATGCAGGATGACTCAACAACGCAGCGAGCAGGAGGAGCGAGCAAGCTTCGGTCTTCAACCTCGTTCTCCGATCACCAGCGCGATCGCCATGAGTATTTAGCCTGGGACCGCGCTTGAAGACTTTTCCCTATCGACTGGAGCAGCGCGTCCCGCAAGTTTGCAATCGTCGAGGGGAAAGTGGACTCGACAATGCCGAGCCTTCGTTTCACCACATAGTTGGGGGGTTGACGCGGCAGTTCATTCTAATTCCTGGGGGGGTTTCCAAGGAAATCCCGCAATCGCATCCATCGCGGCTCTTCCCCACGGCTTGGATGGCGACTGACTGGCCATGACAGAGGCGCTGACTGATGAGCCGGCAGTAACACGGGGCAAGCCGCAGTTCAGAGCAACAAGTCGACGCCGGGTCCGGAGGGACGCTAGGTAAGATGTTCGTTCTATCAGTAGGGTAACAGTGCTCTCGACCCTGTTTTCCACCCCCACACACCGAAGGGAGAGTCATGAAGTATTAGTGTACACTATATCTGTATGGTGCAACGTGGGAGGGGTTGGTGTCGTCACGACACCCCTGGCTGTCGATGATGCGTTAAAGTTATCAGATCCGCGATGTCGAGCGGTAATTTTCCTTTTGTCTTTGTTTTGTGAGTTAGTTAGTGCCGAGCGGGCGTGCGTGCAAGCGCACGCAGACACCGACACCGACGTAGAAGTGAAGGAGGCACCGAGAAGAAGAGAGAAATTTTTCTCTCAGACGGCTCTCCACTCCGCGTTGCAGCCCCGGCCTCGCCTCCGGCCCACAAGCGGACGGCCTCCTTGGCGCTCCTAATCAGATCCGTCCCTCTCTCGCACTTGGCAGCGCAGCGTCCGCCCCCCGGTCAGGTACCGGCCGGTACCTCCAACTATTCCCCTTCCCACTTCGGTCTCGCGCGTAGGGTAGCATTGGACGGCCCACGACTTCATATTGCACACACATACCATAGTACACACCCCTCCCTTCTCGTCCAGAATCAACGCATGATGAGATGGCGCAGGTGTCGTGCCGAACAAAGGGCCCCCATCATGAGACTCCTGCCCTATTGGTACCGCGAGGGTGTGCTCAATTCGTTCGCGCCTGACGCTCTCTCGCTAGAGTGGCATCACCACTCGTCGTCGCTTACAGCGTAGTAGTACTACGTGTGTAGTACTAGGTATATGGGGCACGTACTGGTCTGGTACCTTGCCATGGTACCGGGGGGTACCTACCTCAACGCGTGCTAGGAGAGCGGGTCTTATTAGTCCGCGCCGACGACACGCCAGTTTTGGCTCCGAAGTGGTTCGTGAATGTTTTACGCGGTATTAATGGATACCTTCAAGGAAGGTACAAAGTAGGCAGGTACACTACGCTACATACCCTACCCACCCGGACGGCTCCATGGATTAGGGACGTTGCGCCGTGGTGGCTCGCATCTACCCTTCATCATCAAGAAAATGAATCGCCCGGCGGAGTGACCTGGGCCGTCGCATGCGTCTTTCACAAGCCTCTCCGCTGGCCTGGTCCTCCGTCGTACAGCTCGGTTTGCGAGACTAAACGGCTCGGCCGCGGTACCGGCGATGGGGTTCGTCGATCTAGCAGAGTCGGGAAGCTCTCTCCTGCGCCCGTGCAAGGATCCATGGATACGGCCCGACGAGCTGCAGCGCCTGCGCGGGCAGAGTTGCACATAAGAGCCTGTTGCGGTTCATGGCGCCTTTTCCAGTTCCAGTTCCGTCGAAAAGTGGTAGCTCTCCACCTTGCCGGGTTGATCTCCTCATCTTCACGAAAGTACAGAGGCCGAAAAGAAAGACGACTCAAGCAACCGCCACATCATAGCGGGAAGTCTCTTTGGGAGATGCTGATGCTGCCAGGTCAACTTCACCTTGCCTCGTAACCGCTCGTTTGCCCCTCCTCTCCCTCCTCCCGATCCGGGAAAAGAAGAAGCCACACAAGAAACGAAAAGATGCATTTGCGGGACGGCGAAGGCGGCGGAACCGCCTTCTCGGAAGCTGACCGCACAGATGGCCCGAACGGCCTGGCCAACGGCACCGTCGAAGCGTCAACGACGAGAACAATTGCCGTGACGGCGCCCCGCGACGGCACAGAGAGCGACGGCGTCGCCGCTTACACACTCGAGCTACTGCTTGCATGGCTGCTCGTGCTCTACCGCAACAACGACGACGGCCTGAGCCGTGTAAATTGGGGACGCAGGGCACGGGATGGCTCCCCCGTGACGAGCAACAGCTTAAACCTGAGTGAGGTGCCTTTCAACAACCGAAACTCGGTTGCCGAGGCCCTGGAAGTCATCAAGGCGCTCGGCGGCGCAAACGAGCCTGAGCCGGGCGCGCAGGCGATCCCGGTAGTATACTTCAACAACGGAACTGCGGATTCGCAAGAGAAGACGCCCTCAAAGAAGTCCCATGACGTACGTAGACCCGTTCATAGCTCTGATTCGCACAAAACGTCATCTCGAAGAAGTAGTTCAGCATGCTGATACAAGATCCGCCAGTGGACATACCAAATCGAAGCAACGGTCCTCGAGAAGCAGATGATGATCAAGGCCCAATGGGACCGAGCCGCGCTTTCATACCGCCAAGCCACCGCCCAGCTCGATGCCTTCGTCGAGATCTTCACGACCATCATCGAAAACCCAGACCGTCTCGTCGGAGACACCGTCGGCCCTACAGCCAAGGACCTCGAGCAACTATGGACGTGGAACGCCGAGCTCCCGCCCAACATTCAGAGGTGTACGCAGGACATCATCTCCGAGGTCGCTGCCAACGGTCCCAACAGGCCTGCGGTGGAATCTTGGGACGGAAACTTTACCTACGGCGAGATCGAACAGTTGTCCACCCGCCTTGCGCGCCACCTGGTGCACCGCGGTGTTACGGTCGGTTCGACAGTGCCCATGTGCTTTGAGAAGTCGAGGTGGACGACCGTTGCTCTGTTGGCCGTCATGAAGGCCGGCGCCGCCTTCGCCCTCACCGATCCCAGCCAGCCCGAGGCCCGTCTGCGCACCATCGTGGAACAGACCAGCGCGACCATCGTCGTCACCTCCCAGCTCCAGAGCGAGCTCGGCAAGCGTATCGCGCCCGAGGGCACCGTCATCATCGCTTCTGAACAAGTCATCAGCTCCGACTCTCTTGAGCTCGCCCCTGAGCTGCCCTTCGTGCCCCCGTCCTCACCTCTGTACATCCAGTTCACCTCTGGCAGCACGGGCAAGCCCAAGGGTGTCATGATCTCCCACGAGAACTTCACTAGCGGCGCCGTCCCCCGTGGTGATCTCGTCGGCTACCGCGCGCACTCCCGTTGCTTCGATTTTGCCTCGTATGCTTTTGACGTCAGCATCGACTGCATGCTCTGCACGTACGCCGCGGGTGGCTGCTTGTGTATTCCTTCGGACGAGGAGCGCATGAACGACCTCAGCGGCGCCATCCGCAACAGCAAGTGTAACATGGCGCACATGACGCCGTCTGTTGCCCGCGTCCTGGACGCAGACATCATTCCCTCTCTCGAGGTACTTGGTCTTGGCGGCGAGGCTGTCTCTGCGGGTGACGCTTCAACATGGAGCAAGACGACGAGCGTCATCATCGCCTACGGCCCTTCGGAGTGCACCGTCGGCTGCACCATCAACAACAACGTCAAGGTTTCCACCAACATTGGCAAGGGCACCGGCGGTCTCACTTGGATCGTTGACCCCGACGACCACGAGCGTCTGATGCCTGTGGGTGCGGTGGGCGAGCTCCTCATCGAGGGTCCCGTCGTTGGCCTGGGATACCTCAATGACAAGGCCAAGACGGACGAGGTCTTCATTGAGGATCCCTCCTGGCTGCTTGCTGGCGGTGGCCCCGCCCGTGGCAGACATGGTCGCCTTTACAAGACGGGTGATCTCGTCCGGTACGACCCCGACGGCACCGGTGCCATCGCCTTTGTTGGCCGAAAGGACCAGCAGGTCAAGCTTCGCGGTCAGAGAATCGAGCTGGCCGAGGTCGAGCACCACCTAAGGGGCAAGATGCCCTCTGGCATCAAGATCGTCGCCGAAGTCATCAAGCCCGGTGGCACCGAGCCTACCCTTGTCGCCTTCGTCGTCGAGCAGCAACCCGTCGAGTCCGACGCGGACGGTGACGTGACCGTCTTCTCGCCCGAGTTCAGCCAGGCCATTGCTGAAATTGACGTCGCCCTCGGCGCCGAGATCCCCCGCTACATGGTCCCCTCAGCCTACATCCCCCTCCGAAAGATGCCGTCTCTTGTCTCTGGCAAGATCGACCGCAAGCGGCTGCGCGAGCTGGGCGCTTCCATGACGAGAGAGCAGGTCGCGCGTCTCCGCGTGGCGCCCACCGAGAAGAGCGAGCCGGAGACGGAGATGGAGAAGGCGTTGCAGAAGGTCTGGGCCAAGATTCTCGGTGGTGACGCTGCCATCGGTCTGCACGACAGCTTCTTCGCCCTTGGCGGTGACTCCCTACGCGCGATGAAGCTCGTCGCGGCTGCCAGAGAGGAGGGTATCGTTCTGACCGTTGCGAGCATTTTCAACTTCCCCACTCTGAAGGAGATGGCCCAGAACGCAACTCAGGTATCCAAGGACGACGATGCTGCCATCGCGCCCTTTTCACTGCTCGAGGAGGGCTGGACCCCTGAGGAAGCTCGCGCTGATTCCGCAAAGCTCTGCGGCATTGAGGAGTCCATCATTGAGGATATTTACCCGTGCACGCCACTGCAGGAGGGTCTTATGGCCCTTTCCGCCAAGGTAAAGGAGGCGTACGTTGCGCAGAGAGTCGTTGATCTCCCCAACCAGGAGACCGCCGACAAGCTCCGCAACGCGTTCGATGTTGCGGCTGCGGAATGCCCTATCCTGCGCACCAGAATCGTCCAGGTTCCTGGCCGCGGCCTCGCCCAGGTCGTCGTCAAGGAGGATATCCCCTGGCACATTGGAGACGACCTCCAGGGCTACCTGGTCAAGGACCGCGACGAGGCCACGGATCTGGGCAAGCCCCTCGTCAGATACGCTCTCATTACCGAAAAGGAGACCGGCAAGATTCACTTCGTGCTTACCATGCACCACGCGCTGTACGACGGTTGGTCCATGCCTCTGGTCGTCGAGCGGGTGAACAAGGCCTTCGACGGCGAGAGGATCCAGCGTCCCGCGGAGTTTAAGGACTTCATCAAGTACCTCGGAAGCATGGATCGCACGGCTGCTGAGACCTACTGGCGTGATCAACTTCAGGGGGCCACGGGCACCCAGTTCCCCGCCCTGCCCTACCCCGGCTACCAGACTCAGGCCGACTCTTTGCTGGAGGTCTACGTCCCGCTGAGCGGACGTCCTGCGTCCAACACCACTATCGCGACTGTTATTCGCGGTGCGTGGGCCTATGTTGCTTCTCACTACATTGCCTCGCCTGATGTTGTCTTCGGCGAGACTCTCACCGGACGTAACGCTCCCATTAGAGGTGCCGACGAGATTGAGGGTCCCATGATTACCACCGTGCCCTTCCGCGTTCAGGTCAACGGCGAGGTCAACGTCGGTGACTACTTGCAAGATATCCAGGACCAGACCGTTCAGCAAATCCCCCACGAGCACACTGGTCTCCAGCACATCCGCCGTCTCAGCCCCGACGCCCTGGAGGCTTGTGAGCTCAGGACGGGACTCGTACTCCACCCTAGTGCCGACGGCCTCGACGAGGAGGAGTTCAACAAGTACCCTGCCAACCGCCTGGTTCCTGCCGGTGACGCGGAGGCTGCGCAGGAAGCCCTCAAGTTCAACACCTACGCTCTCATGTTGGTGTGCTCCACCGACCCCAAGGGTTTCTTGGTGATGGCCAGTTTCGACTCCAAGACCGTCCAAAAGCCCCTTATGGAGAAGGCCCTGGCTCAGTTCTCTCAAGTCGCCCAGCAGATGTGCCAGCTTACGGACACGCCGCTCGCTGATGTCAGATACCTCACGCAAGAGGACCAGAGCGAGGTGTCGCGCTTGAGCAAGGAGAGTCTGGCGAGCGCCCAGCAGGAGTTCCCCGAGGCCGAGGCTGTGTGGATTGTCAACAGTAGCGATGCTGGGCGTCTTGCACCCCCGGGCGTCGTTGGAGAGCTGGTGATTGCCAGCAAGACCGAGCTGGCTCTTCCCACGCTTGACCAGGCTTCATGGGCAGACATTGCGGAGGGCTCCAAGCTATACAAGACGGACCGTCTCGCCAAGTTCACTCCAGAAGGATCTGTCCAGTACGCAGGCAAGAAGAGCGAACTGGCCCAGAAGCCTACCGCTGCCCCCAAGGCCCCGACGAAGCGCATTTCTGCCACATCTTCCAAGCAGCGACGTCTGAGAAGCTTGTGGAGCCGTGTTCTCAAGCTCCCCGAGAGCGATATCGGCCTTAACGACAGCTTCTTCAGACTAGGTGGTGACTCTATTGGTGCC
This sequence comes from Colletotrichum plurivorum, assembly GCA_014235945.1. Taxonomy (NCBI): domain Eukaryota; kingdom Fungi; phylum Ascomycota; class Sordariomycetes; order Glomerellales; family Glomerellaceae; genus Colletotrichum; species Colletotrichum plurivorum. The sequence continues at coordinate 109,777 of WIGO01000073.1, forward strand.
ATGAAGCTCGTTTCCGAGGCTCGCCTGGCTGGTTTCACCCTGACCGTCAACCAGGTCTTCTCCAAGAGGTCACTGTACGACATGGCCTCCGTTCTGCAGGACTCTGAGCCCACACAGGGCTCCGAGGAGACTTCCAAGGCTCTTGTGCCGTTTGAGCTGCTTGAGGATGCCGGAGATAACGTGACCGAGAGCCTGCAGCCCCTTCTGGCAGACCCGACGTGGAAGATCGTGGACGCGTTCCCGGCGAGACCGCTGCAGGAAGTTGCCGTCAAGGGAACGATCGAGATCCCCCGCTTCTCCGCTCGCTACGAGGCCATGTACTTCGAGAGCGACGTCGACCGCCCCCGTCTTTTCCAGAGCTGCCAAGAGCTGGTCTCGCGCAACGAGGTCCTCAGGTCGGTGTTCGTCCAGCATAACGGCACTTGCGTCAGTGTCGTGCTCGAGGACGTCAAGACGCCCGTCGAGGTCTACGAGATCGACAGCGACGTCGACGCCTTCACGCATCAGCTCTGCAACCTTGACGTTCAGACGCAGATGCCGCTCGGCTCCATCTTCGTCAAGTGGTTCTACGTCCACAGCACCAGCGGCCAATCCGCTCTTATCTTCCGCGTCTCCCACGCGCAGTACGACGAGATCTGCCTGCCCCTGATGCTGCACCAGCTGTCAGCTCTGCACGAGGGCAAGCCCGTTCCCAGATCGCTCCCGTTCTCGTCCTTCGTCAGCCACGTCGTCAAGTCCAACATCCCCCAGAGCATCGACTACTGGAAGGAGCTGCTCCAGGGCTCGTCTGTCTCGGTTCTCAAGCCCGATACGCCCGTCACGGAGAGGCAGCACTACGCCATCGACCGCACCTTCGACATCTCCTCGCGTTCCAAGGACGTGACGATCGCGACCCTGCCGACAGCGGCCTGGGCGCTCACCCTGGCGCGCCTCCTCGACACGAGGGACGTTACTTTTGGCGAGGTCGTCAGCGGACGCAACATCGACTTCCCCAACGCCGACATGGTCGTCGGCCCCTGCTGGCAGTACGTGCCGGTGCGGGTCAAGTTCGAGGACGACTGGACGGTGCTGGACCTTCTCAACCTCGTGCAGGAGCAGCACATCTCCAGCTCGGCGCACGAGGGCATCGGGCTCAAGGAGATTGCGAAGCTGTGCACCGACTGGCCGGCAAGCGTCGACTGGTTCGACACGGTGGTGCACCAGGACGTCGAGCACGTCGAGACGCTCGGCTTCTCATCGGCCAGCAGCCGCATGGAGACCATCTACCCGCACCAGGAGCCGCTGCGCGAGTGGAAGATCCAGGCGTTCCCCCAGGGCGACAAGCTGACCATCGAGATCGTCACGTTCGAGTCGTGGGCCGGCCACGCCAAGGACCTGCTGGACAAGATCGAGAAGACGTTTGAGGTGCTCATGGGCGACCCCGGAGCCCCGTTGTTCGGAAAGCAGTAGATAAGCGAGAGGGAAAGTGACTGGTTGGTGATTGTGTACTAGCGCTTCTGGAGGTGTGCGCAAGTTGTCTCGTCAGTCTGTCTGATGGAGATGCCATATTTTGGTGTGTGTGTGTGTGTGTGTGTGTGTGTGTGTGGCTCGGCTGGGAAAAGGCAGAAACGAATATTTTGCATGGTTTTCATTGGAGTTTGCATTTTGAATACAGATTTATGACTTTCTTACGCTACCTACCTCCAGACTGCCTTCGTTGATGGCTCTTCCGTTCCTTGTGTAACCTATGGTCAACAGGCTAAGCCCCCTTCCAGTCTTTTGCATATTCCCCCCTGCCGTGCTCTATCGACAGCCTCACTTTTCCCACTTGCATACAAAAAGGGTGTCAGTTTCCCGCTGCTCACACAAATAGGGCGGAGGATGATACAAACCGGCAGCCTATCACCGGCCTCGCTCTTGACCGACTCGAAACGGCAGCGGCATTCCACCCTACACAGCTCCTGCCCCCTTTCCCAAGATCTTAAAGCGGCGAGGAGGTAAGCTCCCACCAAGAGATAAGCCTACCGCTGTCCCCGTCCATTCTTCCCCCTCGAAGCAGCAACTTCTACGCATACTTCGCGACTCTGCACCTCTTACTAAGCCTGATTTTCCATCGCCGCTTCAACGCAACACCCTTGCAACCAACGCCCAACGCCATCCGTCGCCATGTCTGACTACGTCAACCCCGCCGACTTCCAACAGCTTCCTCGACGCCCTGGGCGACCCGGACAACGCCACCGACATGAGCTTCATGGATCTGCTCGACCAGCCGATTGGCTACGACGTGGACCACGTCGCTCCTGATGGCGGTCTTGGCCCTGCAATGGAGCTGGACGCGTGAGACTTTTTTTTCTTCCCACTTGCTAACAAAAAGGGTGTCAGTTATCCACTTCAGTTCGCGGGACAGAGAGAGGGACAGGCTGTTCCAAATGAGTGGAAAAACTGGCTGCGAGTGCCCTCGGACGCCGAATCAGACAGCCATCTCCTTATTGACCCATGAAGCAACCCGCTGATGGGCGCCAATTTGAATGAGACCAATCTGGAGGAAGCCACTGGTCCACTCTCTGAGGAGTCAGGATCTCCTCCTGCACTAGCTGCACAGTCTGATTCTCTTCATGCCAAGACCTTACCCTTACTGTCGGAGCAAGCCTGCGACGAATGCGGCAGAGGCTTTCACTCTCTTTTTAATCTGGGGTGGCATGCCATTTCCAATCAGCATAAGGCATTTCGCTGTCGAGTTGCTGGCTGCCAGGAGGGTTTTATTAGGCCTGTCGAATGCAAAGAGCATGAGCGCACCCATGTCGACAACCACGGCCGGGTCGAAACCGCTCATCCGCTTGCTTGCTTGCATAGAATGTCGTGCTGAATTCCGGAACAAAGCAAAGCTTCAGAAACATGCCAACGAGGCACAGCACAGCCCGTTTGCGTGTTTGTGCGGCAAGAAATTCGCTCGACTCGATGTGCTAAATCGACATCTCGATTCCCTTAGAGACGGCATGCCGAAGTATCCATGCAGCTTCTGCAAAAAGCATCGCGGCAAAGATGGGTTTCGTCGGAGGGACCATCTCCTTCAGCACATTAGGGGATACCACAAGTTCGAGGCCGAAGACAAGATTGGAGACATTCTCCCTTCTCGTCGCGGCAGGTACCAGGCCCCTCCTGTCTGCCCCCACCGAGAATGTTCCTTCTACCGCGACGATTCTTTCAAGGAGATGACTGCGGAGGAGCAGATGAAGAACAAGCCATTCGAAACCCAGTCAGAGTACACGAAGCACATGAAGATGGTCCACGATTACACGCCGTTCCCTTGTACAGTTGCAGGCTGCAGCAAGACTGGTAAGAAGGGTTACACTCGGGAGAAGGACCTCGTCAACCACAGAAGGAACATCCTGGAGCAGGTAAATACATTCCAAAGACCCGGGATGTAATGATACCTTGCCCCCATCCAGGCTGCAATGTCAGGCTGGGCCCGACCAGCAGCATGGCCTACCACATGGCGGTCAAGCATGGAGTTCGGTATTGAGTGATATGGATAAGGTTGTCGTTGCAGATAAGGAAAATGACTGCCCCGGCAACCACCAAGTCTCACTTACGTTTGGCCGCGATGGGTTTCATCCTTTCCTGTTCATTGCCGTCTTGTTTTTTCCCCCCTCTTTCAGTTATTTTTCTTTATTAATATGGGCTGTAACTTCCTGCATGTTGTCCCTCCAAATTGACTAGAAAGAATGGGATTAGTTTTGTTTATTTGACAGTGTGGTCATATGGTCTGATTGTAGAGAGAGTTTTCCAGTTTTTTCTTGGTTATATAAACAGACCGGATTCTAGCCTACGAAAAGCAGTGCAAATGGTAACTTGCATAGATCCGTATGTGCCAATTAGGTGGTATTTGCAACTTCTTTCCCACCTTGGGGCGTACATGTCCGTGGAAGACTCGCCCGAGTACAGTCAATTTCATCGACCGGCGAGAGAGGGACCACCTTGAGATACAACAAAACGTCTGCATGCTCAGCATAGTAGTATTCTAGATAAATCATTCGATATCTCATATCGTTGTAGGCCGTAAAGATCCAACTGGGTATTGTAGCCAAACGCCCCTCCCACCTCCATCCCTCCCATTTCCCCATGATCACCTGGACATGTCCATGTCCTGGACCCCGACGTCGATGGCCTCCAGCACGGAATCCGCAAACTCCCTATTCGGCGCGGCCAGCACCAGCCTGTCCTGCTGGACCCCGACCTGCCCCAGCCCCGTCGCGGGGCCCGCGGGGTACAGGGCGCCGACGTTCTGCGGCATGGATCTGTACCGCTTGCCGGTGTCGTCGACCCAGGTGAGGTTCTCGGTGCGCGGGTCGCGCGTCGGGGCGTTGAAGTAGTCGATGGGCGACTCCCAACCGGGGTCGTTGAGGAGCAGGCGCGCCACGTCGACGCGGTCCTTGAGGAGGAGCGCCAGGCGCGGGGCGGCGAGCACGTCGACCCACTCGTCGCCCAGGTACCGCGCGATGCCTGCGATCTCGCGGTCTGCGATGCCGTCGAGCCACCAGAGCGCCTGGACGGCCTTCATGAACATGAGGTAGTGGGCGAGGATGACCAGTGCACGCGGGCGCCGCTGCCGGCCGAGCTCGACGAAGTTCTTGGGGATGAAGGTGAACCAGGTCACGACGCGGAGGGTCATGATGGGGCCGAAGCCGTGGACGAGCTCCGAGTAGAGGGAGCCGAGGTACTTGAGGGTGTCGTAGTAGGTGCCCGCCTCGCCGTAGTCCGGGTCGTCGGGGGGTATGGAGGAGATGAGGAATAGCAGGTTGTTGGGGATGTGGAGGGCGGCCTTGTCGAGGTCGATGGGGGGGCGGAAGAACAGCTCTGCCATGCCGGACTCAAGAACTATCTGCGGGGTGGCCATGTCGATCATGAGGCCGATGCCGCGCCAGACGATCATCCAGTCGATGATGTAGAGGTCCTTGGTGCCCTCCTCGCGGAACATCTGCGACGACAGGGCGGTTAGGAGCAGAGAGGTTGCGATGAGGGCCGGGAAGGTCTCGGGCTTGCCCTCCTCGATGGCTTTCCGGTAGCCGGCGAAGGCGTTGGCGCGGTAGCGGAGGGCGCGCGAGGGCGCGATGTCCTGGCCGAGGTGCTGGAGCTGGAGGGCAGAGGTGCCCAGGAGGCAGTCCATGAGGAAGGGGCTCTCGAAGGCGTGTGCGGGGATCTTGACCTTTAGGATGTCGTCGATGCGCTTCACCCTGTTGGCCTGGGTGGCGAAGGAGGAGAAGGTGTTTGTGGTGTAGAACCAGAGGAGCTTCATGTCGATGGCGTCGCGCTCGTTGGAAGGGAGGAAGAGGGGCTCCTTGAGCACCAGGGTGTTGACGTCCTCATCGCTGCTGTGGCCCGGGGTCTGCGCCCGCGAAGAGGTCGAGCCGGAAGTGGACGAGGGCGAGCCCGGGGAGAGGTGGTTGTCGGCGTGAGAGTGAGAGTGGGAGTGGGACGGTCCGGGGTAGACGCACTCGGCCTTGCGGAGCACGCAGTTGCGACAGGTCGGGCGGGCCTCGTCGCACTTGACCTTGCGCGTCTTGCAGTTCCTACAGCCTGTCCTCGACTTCTTGTGAGGCCGTTTTGAGTGGTAGGGCTTATCCTCGGGCGGCGACGTTGCGGAGGTGGCGGTGGTAGCTTGTCCGGGACTCGAGAGAACGGTCATTGTGTCATTGATGAGACCCTGAATATGCTTATTGCTGCCGAGCCGAGTGATCTTTGTGCGACACGACAATGGAAAGACCTGGGTAAGCCTCAGAGTGGGGGTGACGCTGGGCTGGGCTGGGCCGGGGGTGGAAGGGAAGGGAGAGGAGGATGAATATGTGTGTAAGATTAGAGGGAATTGCACGGAGAAAAAAAAGGAGCTCGGCAGTGGCAACGAAAACGGTCGTTGGACTAGAAGGCGCGTGTGTTTGTGTGTGAAGTCGGAGGGCTACGAGATGCTCGGACCTCTGTTTTTAGATACGTCTGTCTGTCAACGGCCGGACGAGGGACGAGGGGGTTAGAGGTAGGTGGCAGTGGCAGAGGCTGAGAGAAGAGTTGTGTGTGTGTCGTCGGGGGTCGAAACAAAGTTCTGTGAGTGTGGTGACGTTGCTGACGGAACGGGGGAGCTCGGCGATCAGACGAAGACATAAAACAAGTGTGCAAGAGCTCCTTTGCGTTGTGATTAGCTGGTCGCTAGCCTACGGTTGGGGGCCTTTGAGCAAAGACAGTTGCAACGGAGAAGTGCCGAGTACCAATCCAGTCGATGTTGAAGAACGGGATGAGGCCTCACGAGACGGGCCAATTCAAATATTGCGGGGTGAAGACAGACAATCTCAAATCCACCGTTCACTGCCACTTTAAGAAGTGGAATAAGGATTAAGAAACCCACATGTGCTGTTGCTGGGTGGGTGGCAGTCGATGCGGCAGTGCTGCACGTCCGCGTCCGTAAGCCTTAAGACCTTGCTTGCTTGTTGGTTTAGGCGGATCAAGGAACCGGGCGAATCCTTCCGCACACAGTGACCTGAGAAGAGGCCAAGAGGTAAACTCTGCTGAGCTTAAGGGCGAGTCGACGCGGATACACACACCATCATACGTACTGTCGGTACGTGGACGACAAGCATGTGGAAGTAAAGACGGGTTGAGGTTTATAGGCATGACGCAGCAGGGGGGAGGGAGCACGACGTACGTCTTCCAGGCAGCAAGCCGAGACGTTTATTTCTCTAATTCCAATGGGACGGCACATCACACCCTCTCTCGCTTCCTCGGCTGTGCCTCTCCCCTGCCTCCCTGCGACTGCGCCCGCGTGCGGTTGTGTGTTCACCATCTTCGGACCTTTTTGATTTTGGGTTGGGTTCCACGGCACGTTTGAACTTTTGTGTTGGAACTTGGAGACGCCTGAGCAGTCAGTCAGTGAGGGGTGGCGCGGTCACTCCCTGGATGTTCCCTATTCGTGGGCCCCCAGTTCCGTACTCGGTGTCAGCTAACCACTTCTAGAAGAGATATACTGTTCGAGTTGCCTGTCCCTTAAGACTCTTCCTACTGAGACTACCATCATTCCTATTATCTATCATTGTTATCATTATCCATAACTATCACTGTTGTTATCGTCTATCAACACAGTCGCTATCGTCCGCCACTATTGCTAATGTCCTCTATCACTGTCTCTTTAGATGAGTACGCTGCGAAACTACTTCCAGAATGGGTTAGCTGACACCGAGCACGGGACCGGAGGCAACCGAGCAGGGCGCCTCACTGCCTGGATTCAGCCCAGGTGGGGGAGGCCCGGCACAGGGGCCACCTTGGGCGGGACACTGGGCGCTTGGGCCGCCCTATCACGGGCCCTTGGCCAGAGCTTCGCCGAGCGGGTCGTGCGGCTAGAGATGGGCCGACCTTCCGTCCCGATTTGTGATGAGTCCGTGTCACATGACCGCGCGTCCCCCTGAGTGGCTCTTTTTTATCGTTGGTCAATTGACGTGCGCGCGACACGGACCGGCATTCTCTTCGGCCGATTCCCGGTTGGCTGCTCGGATGGATGCCAGACAGTTCGTAAAGTGACGACAGAGGCCTGAGTGGTGAACGATAAAGTCAATTGCGATGACCTCACTCTTCCAACTCCCGGAGGAGCTTCTGCTCGCTCCCCTGTTTGAGCGATTCCCCTGCCGCGAGCAGCAGATTCGATCGTTGGCTACTCTGCTCCATGTAAGTCCCTGATGCGCTACCCAAGATTCTGTTAGCAAACCTGAGCTGACGTCCTTCTTAAGCCAGATGCAGCGCCTTGTCGAAACCTCGTCGTGTACGGAACCGAAGCCACGGGAAAGTCTGCGATTGTCGAGTCCCTCCTACGTAGCCTCTCCGAACCTTCTGCCGAATCGCAAGATGGGTCCTCTCTGAGGTTCGCGATGGTCAACTCCATACAATGCATTACAGGACGACATCTGTTCGAGCGGACCGTGGCCGCGGTTGTAGAGGCTCTGCAATGGGAAACGCCGCCCAAGAAGTGCGAGACTCTGGCGCAGCTGACGGTCGAGCTCTGCAAGATGCTCAAATACACCGAAAGGCCCGAAGGCTGGAGGCTAGCCCTCGTCTTTGATTCTATCGATCGCCAGAGAGACGCGCCTCCAAGTCTTCTTCCTGCGCTGGCAAGGCTATCTGAATTAGTAAGTAGCCTCTGTTCCTCGTTGCCGTCTCGTTCCCCCAACTGACACCTCCGCCTCCAGATACCTTGCCTGACCTGTGTCTTCATCGTCACCTCTCCGCCCCCGGTCTTCCTCCGATCTTCCTTCGCGCCCCACGTCCAGTTTCCGAACTACACCAAGCAGGAGTTTGTCAAGATTCTCTCTGCATCCCCGCCGCCGCCCACGCCGACGACCACGCAGGACGACACCAACTTCATCTGGACCCGCTTCTGCGGCGCGGTCTGCGACGCCCTCACAAACTCCGCCGCGCGCACACTGCCCTCGTGCCGCCACAGCTGCGAGGCCCTCTGGCCGCGCTTCGTAGCCCCCATCCTCGCCAGGACCCACGGGCCCCGCGAGTTCTCCAAGCTTCTCATCGCCTCCCGCGTACATTTCCAAGACGAATCCCTTCTGAACCCGAGCATCGTCGCCGTTAAGCCCGGCGCCGAACCGGCTGCCCCCAACGGCACGGCACCGCCCGGCACGCCCTCGAAACGCGCGGCCGCCTCGCAGCAGGCCGGCGTCTCGGCCACCACCGACCTGACGACCATGCTGCCCACCACAGCCCGTCTGCTGCTGCTCGCCGCCTACCTGGCCTCCCACAACGCCGCACGCCACGACCTGACCCTCTTCTCGACGTACCACCACGGCCGGAAGAAGCGCCGCGGGGGCGGTTACGTAGCGCCGAAGCGCGGCCGGCCAAGCAAGCACCGCAAGATCTCCCGGAAGCTCCTCGGCGCGCACGCCTTCGTGCTAGAGCGCATGCTCGCCATCTTCGCCTCGGTGCGCGCCGAGTGGTCCCGCGACGCCATCGCGGGCGGCAGCGTGGTGGACGGGGACGTGGGCATGGCCATCTCGACCCTCGCCAGCCTGCGGCTGCTGATGAAGGTCGGCACTGCCGGCGACCCCACGGACCGGGGCGGGAAGTGGAGGATCAACGTCGGGTGGGACATCATCAGAGCCGTGGGACGGAGCCTGGGCATAGAGATTGAGGAATGGCTCATTGATTAAAAGACAGCAGATACATAGATATTCATGACATAGATGACGGTTTAGTACAGACAATCGATTGAAAATATTGTCATTTTTCATGACGACACATTACAGAGTACAGTTGTGCCAAACAAACTAGGACCTGCTTCTTTTTTTCGTGCCTGACTTGACTTGACGCCTCGATATCTCAACCGTTTCGTCCTATGCAAGCGAGGCGGACGCGTTGTACCTTTGGAACCAAACCCAAAGCAGAGCGCCTTCAGCGTTCGTCAGACCCAAAATAAACGCCGGAGCCATCTATATGTCCCTCTCGTCTTCGTCATACACACCTTGTCTATCATCCATCCTGGCTGCGGAGGGTGAAAGTTTTCGTTTTCCTTGGTGACTTCACTTCATCCCATCCCGTTATTTACCCCATCCAATTCTGGCGCGTCATGATAATACATTTGAAAAAGTCTCTTCAGAAAATAACGACACATACAAAGACACATTTAGCTTTTACATGCCTGCCTGGCGATCCCCGAGGCGCCAGGTATCCTCCTGCTTGGTGCCCGGAGCCAGCCAGGCGGCGTTGCTGGCGCCCCGGGCCCGGCCGTTGCTCGGGCCGTCGGACTTCTTGGTCTCGTCGCTGTGCGATAACCGCCCGTTGGCGAGGGACTGGAAGGCACCGGCGGAGACAATGGGGCTCTCGAAGACGGGCGCGTTCTGGCTCTTGCTCATGACGTCCTTTGTGTTCAGGGGCAGCAGGGGCTCCGGCTTGACCTCCATCGACTTGGCCTTGCGGTCCGCCTTGTCGCGGTCGTGCGTGCGGTCATACAGGTAGAGGCCGACAAAGGTCAGGGCAATGCCGACGCCCTGGAGGAAGGTCGTCTGGTTGCGGAACCAGATGATGGCGATAACGATGACAAAGACGCGCTTTATCAGACTTGCGACCGAGTACGTCACTGGAGAAACCAGCGAGAGCAGGACGAATGCGAGAATGTTCTGGCCAAAGTGGAAGGTTCCGTTGAAGATGAATTCAATGGTCAAACGCCCGTGGTCGAACGAGCCGGCCTTCTCATTCAAGTCAACGGCGCCATCATGGAGGACGTCCCGGATGATGCCGGTACCTTCGCTCCAGAACCAAATGGGCACCGTCAGAATGAACGCCATGCCCGAGGAGTAGCAAAGCAGGTTCAGCTTGTCAAGCTTCTGGGACCTGGCTGACATGCCCTCTGCTTCCGCCTTGGCGGCCTCGTTGAACAGCCTCTTGGAGAAGATGTTCTGCGTGACGAAGATGATGGTGGCGAGAAGGGCGTAAAAGATACCCAGCAGCTCGCCGCTGTACTTGTTGTGCTTGCCCGAACATGCCAGCATGACACCCAGTGTCAACGGCACCAGCGACAAGTACGTGTTGACCGAGTACCGAATGTTGAAGACGAACCGGTAGGCCAGGACGGTGAAAAGGGGGGAGAGGCCCTTGATCGTGTGGACGAGCGACACGGGAATCTTGGATGTCGCGGTGGAACTCAACAAGTGTCCGAAGATTTGGAATGCTGCAAGGGGCATGGTTGTCCTGATGACGTCGCGCGAAGGGAAGCGGATGCCATGCTTGAGCGCCGGAATCGTGGTCTTGAGACTCGGGAAGACGTTGGCTAGCCAGGCGAAGAGGATGCAGTACGAGGCGACGAAGGCAAATTGTATCAACGTGAGCGTCGCAGGCTTATCGAACGCCGTGAGGATGGATTTCGAGGAGGTATTGGTGAGGGCCGACGACGTGTACCAGAGGACACAGAGCGCCTGCGCAAAGCGAGCGACGAGGTCAGCGCGAGCTCTCTAATAACTGTCTGTTTGAATTGCGCTCGAGGGAACTCACAATCAGCTTGGGGGAAACGGGCGCCCGCAGCGCATCGGCGATCTCGTGGGCGTTCTGGCTCACGCTCCCGCCTCTTGTCCTGATATTGTGGAGGGCATCACCGAGGCTCTTCTGTCGGCCGTGGCCGTACCGACCGGCGGGCGGCTGTCCCGCGGCGCCCCATCTGGCGGCGCGACCCTGAATGCTCTCTTTCCTGGGCTGCCATCGGTCGCCGTTGGCGGGTGCGCCAGGGAGCGCGTAGCCGTTCGATCTCGCGGGGCTCGCGGCCCTGGAGTCGTTGGTCAGGTGGGAATCGATGTGATCGGGAAACTTCTCCATGCCGCCGTTGGCAGAGAGGGAGGCGCTGATGTCGGCGTGCAGTCTCGGGGAGGGTTGCTGCGACTGATGAGCCGACGAGGTTTGTGAAGTAGAAACAGACGTTGTGGAGCGAGGCATGACGCGAACAGCCCGGGGAAATTTGGCGGGGACCTACTCTGGTGTCAAAGGCCCCAGGTCGCTGATAATGCGAACGAGAGCCCTCTTTTATTAATTAAGGTACTACTGGTTGACCTTGGCTCTGCGGTGGAGATGGGCGACTGGTTGAAAACGAGCGACTGGATGCGGCATTCATGCGCGAAAAAAAAAAGTTTAGAGCTGGAATTCAAGCATGGTCTCTGGGATTTCGCATAGAGTCGAGAGAAAGTCAGATGAGCGCTCTGATGGTGGATGGAGGACCAGTCGTCTGTTCATGTATAGAGGCACAAAAAAAAGTCTCGAAACCCAGGACGAGGTTGCCAGTCGTATCTGCTGTCCTCATCTCAATCAATCGGAATCACCACCCACGGTGCAGCGTCAGCTCCTGGGAATGGTCGGTTTTCAGTGGTCGTCATCCCTGCATCGCCAGGGGTAGTGACACCCCTACACTGCCGAATGCCCACTAAGCACACGACCCGCTGTAAGACCGGCTTGACGGGATGGCAGAACGTGCAGCGGGATCAATCGTTCTGCCGTGTTCCGTAGCGACTACAGGCGCGGCCCGCCGTCGGGTCTGGCCAAGCCCATGAAAGGTACCTAGGTACATGGCAGCGCGTGCGTCCTCAAGCCTCAAGCCTGGCCCAGTGCGAACAGACCCACTCAATTTGCCGTTCTCCAAAAGTCTGGCGCAGCTGTCACGCATCACTCGTCGCCTCCAGTCCTTCAGTGGATTTGCTCTCCATTCGCCTTCAACAGTCCCGCGCACCATCGCATCAGGCTTACGGTACCTTATCCATCGCCGCGCGCCGGCGAACGATCCGTGTTTTCCTCCACCGATCACCAAAGCATGCGACCGCGCCAAGACCCTAGACGATTTCTCATTTTTGTGACCCTCGCCTACGTCGTAACCCAAGCCGCACCCAAGTCGTTCAGCACCGCAGCGCAACTCGATTCAAGATGGCGGCCCCAAAGATGACCAAGAACCAGATGCGCCGGGCGAAGAAGAAGGAGCAGAAGAAAGCCCAGGCAGAGGTGAGCGCCTTTGCTGAATCTGCCATGTGTCGGCGCGAAACTAATGGCGTCCAGGCCACCGAGAAGCCCGCGGAGAACGACGACGAGAAGAAGCCCGAGGAGACGACCGAAACCCCAGAGCAGCCTGCGGATGGTCTCGAGGTCAAGAAAGCCCCCGAAGCCGGTGCCACAGTCGAGGCCGATGGCCCGTCTATCGACTTCAACCCCGAAGACGAGGCGTTTGCGATGTTCAAAGACATTTTCCAAAAGTTCGGCTCGTTGGAGGAAGACGAAGTCGCCAAGGAAGCCAACGCCGGGAATCAGGGCGAGGTCATCTGGGACGAGGACGACATCCCTAGTGAAGATGAGGAAGCTACTGGACAGACAAAAATGTCCAAGAAGAAGCGGAAGCAACTCAACAAGCTCTCCATTGCCGAGCTCAAGGCCCTGGTCAAGATCCCCGACGTCGTGGAATGGCAGGATGTTTCCTCGTCGGATCCCCGACTCTTGGTGCAGATCAAGGCGCAGCGAAACGTTGTTCCCGTTCCAGGTCACTGGCAGCTCAAGAGAGAATACTTGTCTTCGAAGCGAGGTATCGAGAAGCCGCCCTTCCGGCTGCCCAAGTTCATTGCCGAGACTGGCATCACAGAGATGCGCGACGCGGTCCTCGAGAAGCAAGAGCAGCAGTCCCTGAAGCAGAAGCAGCGCGAGCGCGTGGCCCCCAAGATGGGCAAGCTGGACATTGACTACCAGAAGCTCTACGATGCATTTTTCCGTTTCCAGACGAAGCCAGAGCTCACACGCTTTGGCGAGGTGTACTACGAGGGTAAGGAGAGCGAGGTTGATTTCCAACACTTCAGACCAGGTGAGCTCAGCGAGGCCACTAAGGAGGCTCTCGGCATGCCCCCGGGTGCTCCTCCACCATGGCTCATCAACCAGCAGCGCTTTGGTCCTCCTCCCTCGTATCCCACCCTCAAGATTCCCGGCCTCAATGCGCCGCCACCGCCAGGCGGTTCGTGGGGCTTTCACCCCGGTGGCTGGGGCAAGCCCCCGGTTGACGAGTTCAACCGTCCGTTGTACGGCGGTGATGTTTTCGGTCTCACAAACCAGCCCGGAGCCCCGGCGCAGCAACAGGTCGCTCAACCCTTGGCCACCGGCGAACCAGTGGAGAAGACGCTGTGGGGCGAGCTGCAACCTCGCGACGAGGAGTCCGAGGAGGAAGAGTCGGAAGAAGAATCCGACGAGGAAGAGGACGACGACGACCAAGACGTGCCGGGCGGCATGCAAACACCGAGCGGCATCGAGTCGTCCGTCGGCATGGCCTCCTCCGTACCGACAGACTACCCGGGCCACGGCGTCGAGACGTCGGTGGCGGGCGAGATGGACCTGCGGAAACAGCGACGCGGCTTCGACACGGAGGAGAGCTCGCACCCGCGCTCCGCGTACCAGGTCATCCCCGAGCGCCAGCAGCGCGCCGAGGGCTTCTTCGGCAGCGACAGGGTGTACGACCTCAAGGCCAACATGCCTGTCCTGGGCCAGGACGACGACACCCGCAAGCGCAAGAAGCCCGGCGACGTGGACGTCGCCATCGACGTCGACTCGCTGCAGAACAACGACGGGCTCAGCAAGGACGAGGTGCGCCGGCGCTTCGAGGAGGGCAAGAAGGAGGAGGGTGTCGGCGCCAGGTGGGCGTACGAGGAGGACCTGTCGGAGATGATTGCGCAGGAGTCCAGGAAGCGGCAAAAGGTCGACGAGAAGCGCACCAAGGAGAAGAAGGAGAGCAAGTATAGGTTCTGAGACGGGACGTATCCTACTACCAACGTGGGCAATGTGTAATTGGTATGCTCCGAGAAAGGCTTGGTTTCTTTTTAAGGGTTGTGTGTTGCAATAGGGAACGGCGCCGGGACATGCATACATTTCATAAACTTTGAAACGGTCTTTTTTGGGAGTACTTGTTGCTCTTACATGATTTCATGCAACTCTGTCAGGATTGCATGATGTCCAGTGATTACCATCTCAAGAACCTGTCCAATGCACTGGTATCGGCCCTGTATTCAGATTATTGGTCACGTTCATCTCTAATATGTACAATGCGACCACCGCCACCACCACGATTGCTCATGCAAATGCGTTCGCTAGTAGTGAAAGAGATATGTAAAACGGCTTGATGTGATCGCCCTCCAAAAACTTTCCTGCCGAGCCGTTCCACTAGGCCTCGGGAGGACCCTGGGCGCCTAAGTCTGCTCCGTCGCCCGTTTGTCGAAACATTTATTGCAGATCCAGTTAGGGTCGCTGATGCTCTTCTTCGCGTTCTCGCTGATGCAGTCCGAGTGGTACAGACGCTTCGCGCAATCCTAGTTCAAATGTCAGACATGTTCTCACAGGCAAACATTGTGAGAGAGTGGGACTAACCGAGTTGGCACACAACAGCAGCCTGGGCCCTAGCACCGTCAATCCACAGACCTGGCAGCCTCCTGCGCTCTTGCGGATGTGAGGGCCTAAGGGAGGCTCCTTTTCCGTACTCGTCGTGTGGTCGCCGTTCGTTTTACCGAACGTCGCCCTGCGGGTAGCGATGTGGTCGAGAGCCTCTTGAACCGTGTCATGATCAAGACTGCTCCTCGCCAAAAGATACGAAATGTGCTTGCCAAACTCGATCATGCGAGTTGGTGACGAAAGCAGCCAGTCGACCTTGAGCTTCACGAAGCTCAGCCACGCAGGAGGGAAATAGATGTTGGAAGAGATGCGCTTCGTGAGCATGAACTGATCCCACTCTTGCATGTATTCAATCTCATTTGGCGGAACGTCTGAGAAGTCCGCCAACGCATCACGATGCCACTGGGTGAGCCACTGGTCGCTGGGAGTTGGTTTTTTGTACTCGGTCCCTGGTTCCAGAGTAGCCCGAGTAATGGGGTCATAGAGCGTCTGCTTTATGTCGGGAATAAGAAGTTTAGTTTGCGTCTATGCACTGTCAGCGACCATCCTGATGTGATCCGTGGAGATTCAACATACTTGCGGGGGGTTGGCGGCCGACTGCCTGCTTCGGCCTTGCGGCTGAATGGCCTCAGTGCCATTGAGTTCAGGCTCGAATCCTGAGGTCGAGAAGGATAGGCTACCATCGGCGAACTGATCCAAGTCGTAAACCTTGGCCGGGCGATGGAAAGAGAAGGATTGTGCGCCAAAGGCGTACGACTCAAATCGATGGGTGACGTTGTACTCCACGCTTCGCCCGCTGGACACCTGCTTGTAGTTGTACTCGGCGTGTTGGTTCACGAGATGCGCATGGAGTTTCTGCAGACTGATGTTCGGCAATCCGCATGTTATACAGCGGAACGAGTCTAGGCTGACTCTCTCTTCGGGCAAGTGGTAGACGATGTTCCCTTCTTCTACCACCGTAGGGACGGTGGTCTGACGTTTCTTTCGTTTCCTCTCCTTGCCCTGGGCTTTATCACTCAGAACCTTCAGGTTGTAGTTCTTGGTGGGACCGCGCACGCGGAGGGATCGATTGGGAGTAAGTTCCTCTTCAGGCTCCTCCTCTTCGTGAGCAATTCCATTGAGAAGGCCGTTCTGGACACTCTTGACGGGGGTTTCGAGAGTGGCGTACGCGCCCTTGGCAGGGGTTCCCGGAGGACTGTCAAAACGCAGCGGGATAGGAGGACAGGGAAGCGATGGATCCTCGCCCGCGACATCCGGATGGACCGTGATGGAGGGCTCGACACCTTCTTCCAGTGGCCGGATCGCGGTTGCCTCAAAGGCTGTCGCCCATGTTACGTCCACTTCAATCAGGTGTTCGGTAGACACCAGGACATCTGGGGACTTTTTTACCTTGAGATTCAGCAGCATGGGCGTCTTGGTGTACAAGTCGGACAAGGCCGCATGGAAGACCCATTGCAAAGCATCGGCCTTCTGAGACCGCCCCAGTTCCTCGCCAGCAGAGGAATTCAGAACGATAGGTGGCCAGTAAGTCGGGCCGGCGGCTTCCAGCTCGATGCAGAGGCGGTACGCATCAGCTAAATCGAAGGAGCTTTGGTCTTCGCGGTTGATGCGTATCTTGTCCCTGGGGACGTAGAAAGGGCGTGGCAAGATGACGCGCGCCACCCGTAAGGGACCACCAGGATCCTTGAACGACTTGATTTCGCACATCTGGGAGTCGCAGTGCAAGTGCTGCTCATGGCCGCTCTTGAGCATGTGGGAGACGGAGATCCTGCATCTTGCTCGCGCCCTCACGGTATCCTCGGTAGCTGGGGCGCTGACACGCTTGGAGTCCTTGTGGACTATCTTGTTCACCTGCACGCATAAGTTGCGCTGTCTGTCGCCGAGCTCTCGGGCGTGAAAAATCTGGTCGCTGAGGGCGTGAGCAGGAGCCTTCCCGGCATCGACGCGACGACGCTTCGTGGCGCGTTTGTCGTCATCCTCGTCGTGGATACCTGAAGCAGCAGCGGCCTTCTGAGCCGAGGACTGCGAGTTGCCCATGCCTTGCAAGAGGTTCCTCTGTAGGTAAGGGGTGCTGCGTTGGCGCCGCGACTGAGCCGTCATAGCTGGACGGGGGGACCATAAGCCGTTTATAGAGGTTGAGTCCCGCTTGGTGCGCCAAAAACCTTAGGGAGACGAACGGCTTGAACCCAAGCAGTAGGAGGCGTGGCAGTGTCGCCCCTTACTTCGTTCGTTAAGCCCACTTCCACGGGGTGAGCCGGAACAGACGTCGCTCTTTTGAGCCAATGCTCATCGAAGTCTACAGCTCAAGGCCAACGTCGCATGGCAGATTCAAGCCGGCGTATTTGGCGTCCTTTCTGCTGAAGCACCAATTCCCCTCGATTTAGCGGACCAGGGAAATTCAGGTGTCTCGCAAAGGCGAAAGTAGTTGTGAGCTGAGAGAGGCGGCGGTGCAGTGCGGTGGGCGAGACGATGCTTAGCAGGGGCAAGGCACGGAGTGGAACCTGGCGGAACGCGACTCGCGATTGTGCCTCAGGGAAAAACAAAATCAAAGAGGCCGCTTTGACTGAATCGGAACTGCAATAGAGACGAGCCGGAGGCAGGCTAGAAACCCCAAAATTACTACCCGGAACTGGTCGAGAAGGAGCGGCACCTTACTATGAAAGAGGGAAATGAATGGTGGCGCTCCAACTGACAGGAGGGAAAAGGCACAGCAAAAGTCGAAGTTGGAGAAGACGTGAAAGTCGAAGCGCGTCGTTGGGGACGTGTACTCCGTACGGCGGAGTAGGTAGAACAAACAGTCGTCCCTCTTCCCCCGGGAACAATTGAATTTCTGGGGCGGGACTCCAGTAATTAGTTGTCACCGCTAGCCCTCAGGTACCTAGCCGAGCAGGGGACACTGGAATGGACCAACCCAATTGGACGTGGCACGCTTTTAAAAACGGGTCACGCTTTGCCCAGGCGAAACGGCAGGCATTCCGGCACTACAGCCAACGAATCCAATTGGGCTTCCATCCGTCACGACATGGAATCTCATATATTTGTGCCTTTTGGCCAGCTTTCCCTTTGTCAAACCCTTCTTCGTGGATGCTCCAAGGCACGCATGCTATCTGACAACCTCTCTTACAAACCTGGTACTCTCTTTCGAAAGCCACATATTGTTTTAAGTTGAACCTCGTGTGTTTTCAACCTCCAGTATGGTCTCCAACAAGTGTATCTGCTTGTAGATGCCCGCCACTCAGGATGCACCTCGAAGCAGGCTGGAAGCGAAGGGAGACAGACGGCCGGCCTACAGGGAAACGGCAAGTGTCCTTAAGAGCCAACCAAAGGGTGAGAAGAGCAAAATCTGGTCGGTAGGAAATTCTGCGCACAGACCATATGTTTGTGGACCGCTCAGCGGCAAGTGCCTGTGTAGCGTGGCAGCCTTGAAAATGCAGCAGACTAGTGCAAGGCTGACAAGCTTGTTCCTGTTGGTTCAATGGGAACGTCGCGGGCCTCTGCCCCACCAAATCCGACCTCCAACTCAGCCGCCTGCAACCGCGTACCTTCCTTCCCGTTGAATGATTGACCTACCTGCCTGAACTTTGATTTCCTTGCCTACACATCTGGCAGCTTCGGTGCGCTTTACCCTATGTTGCGCATTCGCTTCCTTCACACCCCATCTTTGCGCAAAATCGCTTCCTCCTGTCGCATATTCTCGGCACTCCGATCGACCAGCGTATCCCGACAGTCGCAAACGTCATAGCCACTCATAGTGAAGCGCCATGCGCTGAGCATACCCTCGCCCGTTGTCGCCTCTACCTGGCTCCCATTCCCGAACGATCCGTCGTGCTGCGCGACGCGACATCAGGTACCTGACCTTTTCCTCCATTACTTACATCAATCGATCGTCGCAGTTTGCACTAACATGTGTATCCCTGTAACCCAGCTCATCACATCCTTGCACAATGGCTCCAAGGCGTCCAGCTACTCCTCGCAGCAATGCGGTAGCATCTGGCTCCTCAGAACCTCGGCGAAACCCCTCCAGAAACGCCAATCGATCGTCCTCCGGTCCCTCCCAGACGCCAGTCAACAAGCCTCACGCGAAACCTGATTCGACGCAAAGTCCATGCGGTTCTTCCTCCGACCCTCGACCATCGACTCGACTGCGGGCTAGATTGCAAACACATACGGAGAGCCCCGAAAGTGAATTATCATCATTATCTGACGGAGACGACGAGGACGACGGGGATGACGGAGATGACGGAGACTTCGACGAGCCTGTTCGAAGGTCAAGACCAGTCCGCCGTCGTGGTTCGCAAAAAACCCCGTCACCTACCCTGTCTCACGCGAACAATTCAAGATCGAGTCGCTCCACGGCTGCGAAACGCAGAAGCACCCGTCTCGAGCTGAACAAAATCGATTCCGGCCGCGTATCGACAAAGATTGGCAAGAAAAAACGTGGCCGTCCACCCAAACGTGCTAGACCCACCGCCGAGGACAATGCTTCCGATGGAACTGGCGACGACTCCGATAGCTTTGTTGTGGATAAAAAGGCCAAGTCTCCAAAGACCAAGGCGCGACGAGGTCGACCGTCTCTTAATAAGACAAGCGCCGATGTCGCAAAGGACGAAAATGCCTTCATCCCTGACTGGCTGGATCCTCGCATGGAGCATGCCATTTGGGTTCAGGTGTTTCGATATGCCGCCGTCGCCGGCGACGAACAAGAAATTATTGATGTCAATTGGCTTCTCCAGGCCGCTGGGGTTTGCAGGAATTTTACAGATCCTGCCCTCACCGTTTTGTACAGACGCCCCCCTGTCAAAGACGAATCCAAAGCCCAGGGACTTGTTGAGCTGCTGGAAAAGCCGCTCTCGACTACCATGGTGAATTACCGGGCCAAAATCGATTCTCTCCACATCGACGTTCGACTTGTCTCTCTTCAAGGGTTCGCGTCACCCATCCGGATGATGCAAAACCTGCCCCGTCTGTCTGAAGTTCTTCTGTTGCATGGTTACGATCAAGCGCCCTATCGTTTACTGAAGGCACCGATTAAATGGATCTATCCTTCTGACCTCTGGCAAGCGTTTGAGGTATCGCCAACTGCAAACGTCGAGGCGGGAGATAAGACTAGCATCACACGACTGAAAAGCTGGCAGTGGAGCTCCAGGCTCATGGACAAGAACTGGGAGATTAGTCTCGAAAAAATGAAGGAAGTCCACCAAATGCCGAGCTTTACTTCCCTCCGCAAGATCAGGCTTGTCAACTACCAGCTGCCCTCGGTCAGACTTGAGAAGGATCCGGGAGCCGACCCCGAGATCTCCGCTGAAGACGAAAGAACCACGAAGCTAATTGCAGAATCTCTGTCCGTGCTACCGAACCTCGAACATCTCGTTTTCGAGTCTTCGTCGATCATTTGCACGTCGCTCTTTCTTCTTCTTCCTACCAGACTGAAGCGTCTTGAATTGGTCAACTGCTCTGAAGTCACCGCCGACGACCTCGCGTCTTTCTTGATCTCAAATGGCCATCAATTGGAGGCCCTTGTTCTCCACCACAATCGTGCACTGAGTCTAGCGTTTCTTACGATTCTGGGAGCCGCCTGTCCGCACCTGAGGGAGCTGCGCGGAAACTTCAAGTACTTCAGCCTTCTAGGGACTGTTGATCACAATGAGCCCTCCTACGAACACCTACTGCTCCCAGACCAAGTCCCCAACTGGCCGTCAGCCCTTGAAGTCGTCCACTTGGAGAACCTCCGCCAATGGGATATGAATGCCGCCGAAGTCTTCCTGCAGTCCTTTATCGACAGCGCTTCGGTCCTGCCCATGCTTCGGCACTTGTCAATCAAAGCCATGCTGGATGTTCCTTGGCGATTGCGCAGCGGGTTGCGCAAAACCTGGCAGGAGAAGTTCGAAAAGGTTTTCCTCCGCCAGGCACCAGATCCAGAGCCGCACTACACTCTGCGCAAGCCCCCCACGGAAGAGCCTGTAGAAGAACGCGTCGTGAAGCGAAAGCCCAAGAAAGCCCCAGTGGAGCCCACTCGCCGCAGCAGCCGCGTCGTCTCCCACGTCTCCGGACCTTCTTCGCGAGCTAGCAGCACCTCCCGAGGACTTCGCGGCCAGAACCAAAAGCCCAGATCGTACCGTGAGCCGGACAGCGATGAGTTTGATACTGATGACGACGTCGACATGGAGTCGGGAGAGGAAGCAGCTGGAGATGAGTCAGGCTCCGACGCGGCAGACGCCACCACGCCACCAGATGAACAGTTCATCCAGGGCCTCTGTACGGTCGTCGACATCAATATTGACAACCAAAAGCCGAGAGAGCACCAGTACAGCATGGACGACTTCCTCAACAACGAGCAGGACTTCTCGACCGACCCTGAGTGGGACAGCGACATGGACTTTGAGTAGAGCTAGGCCGTCTGTTGGGCTTGAAAGTCTCGCGCTCGTTAACCAAATCTCGGTCTTTTTGTGGGGGGGGGGGGGGGGGGGGGGAGCCTGCATGCGGCTTTGTGCAAGTCTGCTTTGTTTCGCAGTTGCTTTGTCACTTCTTCTAGTTGGTCGGCTATATGGCGTTGGCGGGATGGCACGGCTTGAGTCAAGTTGGGAATACTGGGAAGGCTGAGTAGGGCTCGCCTGTATGGTTAGGGTACGGGGAAATGGTCAGTCAGGGCGAGTAGTCAAAACTCTAGCTAGGATTAGGAAGGCTCGATAGTGAGTAGAGAATCTTGTAGTTTTCCAAGTCTCACATCTCGTCCATGACTTGCTCGTCTGCTTGGTACTCCTGTCCCTCCCTGTCTCTAGCCCTCCATGCAGAGACAGGATGAGACTGGGGCGAATTTGAAGCACATGTTGCTATGTACAGGTGTATAGAAAGCACAACGACGCTAAGCATCGCTACCTATTCTATTGCAGCACTTCTCGATGGGTATCGTCGAGCACGGCGAACACATCAACCTTCATACAGGGGATCGCAGCAGGTTCTCTAACTAAATTCGTACACGTAAGGATTTCCGGCGGCGGTCCACCGGTGATAAAAGTACATTATCTCATCCCTTCTTATAATCGTCCACATCAAGCCCCAGTCGTGAATATGAATGATGAATCAATCCCCTCTCCCGAGCCTCCACTAGGCCTCTTTTCTCTTTTCTCGGTTTTCGCTTTTCTCAGTTCCCCCCTGTTTTTTTTGTTTGTTGTAGAGATAATCCATCAAAAGGCGGCACCCCCGAGTCCCTCGCCGGCCAACTTGTTAAGGCTCAGCTCGCTGAGATCCACCCTCGTCTTCCACGCCTTGGATTCGATCTCGAGCTTGTCCCACGAGTGAAGGCACTGGCGGAGCTTCTCTTGCTTAGTTTCCAACTCAGCTCGTGCCTTCTCCTCCTCTCCCTTGAGCTTCTTGTAGTGCGGCTCAACTTCTCTCGTTATGCCTGTGGTCGTCGGAAGCAGGGCCGGGTCGATTTTCCCTCCAGGAATGAGAGGCGGGAGGGTGGCAAGCATACTTTGCGCGAGTGTGGGACGCTGGCCCTGAGCGTTATGCTGAGACGATGGGCCAGTGGGCGGGTTGAAAGCCTTGGTAGTAGCAGAGGTACTTGATGCCGGGGTGTTTGAAGGGTTGGCGCGCGGACCGGTGGGAATTTGGGATGATCCGTTGCCGATGGAGGAGGGGGATGTCGTTGGCACTGGGGCCTGACGCGGCGTGGAGGCCGACCAGGAGCCTCGCCCTCCACCACCGCGAGCGTTGTACGCACCTCCTCGTGCGGGTGCTACGTAGCCTCGAGGGCCGGCAGGGGGGATCGTGGGACTGACGGCATCTGCGCGCGAGGGAGGCGGCGGCACGCTCGGGGTTTGCGGGTGTCTAGGTGGCTGGACAGCTGGTGAGCCGGCGGGCGCAGAGAAGTTTCGGGTCGCGGCGGGACCGGTCGGAGGAGCACGTAGAGCGGCGGGGCCTCGAGGCGGCGTCTTGGCCGCCGGCGTGGAGGCCGGCTCTTGGGGCGTGACGGCGGCGGCGGCGGCGGTCGCGGCGGCAGGCTTCGAGGTTGGTGCTTCCCGTGCCGTCGCGGACGACGACGACGACACCGTGGCGGAAGCACCGGTCTGAAGGGGGGGTGTACGTTCCCGCTCTCGCTCTCGCTCCCGCTCTCGCTGCTCCCGCTCCCTCGATGGCGGCCGCGAACGTGCTCGGGTGGAGGAAGGAGGATGCGGTGACGACTTGCCTGAAGCTGATCGAGACGTGATAGCTGACGAGATGCCAGAATCTCGGGGCGGCGATGCCCGTCTGTAGGAAGACCCCAGATACCTCTCTCCACCACGGCGGCTCGTGCTACGAGACCGCGGCCGGTAGTTGCCTCGAGGTGCCGGGGGCGGAGGTGACCTCCTGGGCGGGGTCCGGTCGCGCTGCGGCCTGTCGCGGCCGCCGTACGGAGACCGCGACCGTCTCCTAATGGGAGCGGATGAGATGGGGTTCTGTGCAAAAGGGGGCAACGAACGGTACCTATCGTCCCGCCGATCCAAGTCCCTCTCCCTCTCCCTCTCCCTTTCCCGCTCCCTGTCTCTCTCACGCTCTCTGTCCCTGTCCCTGTCCCGGTTGTCGCGACGCGGCGGAGACCGGACGCGTTCAGTCCTCTCGTCTCTGATGGCGGGCGATCGGCCTATGGGACTGCGTCGCCTCGATATGCTACGTCTCGGCGATGGCCTCCTCACGGGGCTTCGAGTTCTGTCCCGCCTGCGCCAGGTGTCGCTCTGCGGGCGTGTATCTCTGTCCCTGGACCTTTCACGCCGGTAACGGTCGGCGCTGCGCGACCTGCGGCGCGGAGATCTTCCAGGAACGTAGCTGTCAGAAGTCAAAGGTGGTGTGCGGGCACGCTCTCTGTCGCGGTCTCTGTCGCGGTCCCTGTCACGGTCCCTCTCGCGGTCTCGGTCTCTTTCTCTGTCCCGATCTCTGTCGCGGTCCCTATCGCGGTCTCGTTCTCGATCTCTGTCGCGATCTCTGTCGCGGTCACGGTCACGGTCGCGATCTCTGTCACGGTCTCGAGGCGGGGTGCGGGCTCGTCGGGGCGAGCGATCTCCGGCCCGCTCCCCTCGAGGAAATGGTCTCCAGGACTCTCCTGCGCCATATCTAGTGACCTCCCCGTCCTCGTACCTGTATCAGTATCGTTAGCTGGCCTGCAGGTTCAGTGATTTGCAGAACGGTATTGGAAAGATTTGGTATGCGCCACAACAAACCGGCCTGACGGGATGAGTATCCCTTCGGTTCTGGTTGTGGGCGGTTGATTGCGACGGGCTGGGCGTGAGAATGGCAAAAGCACGGCGGTAAATCTTGATCTCGACGACAGGCCGTCTATGCCGCATCATGCGATCGAAAGCTAGCCACACCAAATGTGGCGGGAGAGCTTGAAAAGGGAAGGTTGGGCTCGACCAGGTGTTGGGGTTGACGACGAGGCGGTTGACGACAATAAACATCCACTCACCTGCTTCTTCGGTCGCGATCCATGGCCAAGTCTACCAATGCACCTCAGTCTTGTGGAAGTGAAAGGGTAATGACGCGCTGGCGGCCGTGCGATGGTCGTGATGCGCACGACGTGGTGTTGTGAGGATCAACTCCACGAGGCGAGGTAAGGAAGGTATGCGCCAACGCCTTGATGGAGCAGGGTTGCTTGCAGCAGATTGGATTGGGCCCCCTGAAAATTGTATGTGGCAGGTACCGAAGTCCCCAGCTGCCAGTTCGGCATTATCCATCTTCCTGCCCCGGATACGTACCTAGGTACAGTGTATTTTCCATCCCGGCCGGGAGATAAGGCGACAGACCCACTCCCGCCCCATGGTCTCGGCGGGGCCAATCAGAGCTCAGGTGAGAGACTCCGATCTTTCTCACCACTTCACGTTGAATTACCTGACGTCGTTTCTGTCGTACCTGCCTTCTTGGGTAGGTGCTTAGTGAAAGAGGTTTTCAATCGCAGGTACAACAGATACAACGGCAAGCCTGAATGGATTTATGGTGAGACTATTCGCACCGAAACATCTACTTCATTAACCACAATTCCGCGCTCATTCCTGTCACTCACCTGCTCCCACGGTGTGGAAGCTTCGATTACCGCGCCGAATGATGCTCTGGTGCCCGCCGCGTCAAGCTCGGGACGTAAACCCTGAATTACGACTTTCAACCGACAACCTAAAAGCCCGATTTATGGATGCCTCCTCCGCGAATGCTTCAGGTCATCTTCTCATCCTCCGTAGACTCTGCTGCTTGACGGGCGGCCAATCTTTCCAGCATCCACTTCTGGACCTGTCCGGCATGTGTTTGCATCATCTTGTTGACGCCGTTCGTCTCGCTGCGAATCACGGTGCCGAAACGCCGCTTCGTCACTCTCCGTAGCGTGTCCTCACTATTCCAGCACGGGTGGTTGTTCGAAACAAAGATTTGCGAATGCTCCTTGTACCATGTCGAGAGCTCATTGTCAACATCAGACTTTACAGGACGCAACATGCCCTCGACGAAGCTAGCGACTCCGGCAATGCGCGCTCTGCAGTCTGCAAAAAGTAATGTCAGTATATACGGCGGTCTAAAGACATCAAAGGTTGTCACATACCACGTCCAGTGAGAAGCGCCCTGACTCCGTTGTAAGAGCGGCCCACGCCCATGAGGAAAATGTCGTCTGCGTTTTCGTAAAGCTGGATGTAGTTGTCCCATAGGTAGTTTACCAGCTCCTGGAGCTCTACCAGCAGGTCCTTGTCGGCCGTTCGGGGGCTGTAAGGATCCATGTCTTCGTCTCGAATGACTTTGCTGGGCACATTGACATCCATCACCGCAATGTCTTCGCCCACAGCCCAGTCAATGTATTGAGCGACGCTGTCAACAACCCAGGCATTGTGAGTCTCGATATGGCGGTCGATGACGTCTGGTTGCGCCAGCAGCTCTGGCGGGTCATGGATAATGACTAGAATCCGGCGTGCAGATTGGATTTCAGGTGTTACCAAGACCTGGTTCTCATACGACTTGACAAGAAGGTCCCGCTGGATGAAGAGAGGAATCATTTGGTGTCTTTGCGAAAGGTCCTGGCGCTGGCCGAGTCGGATGTGATCGTGCAATCTTGTTGCGTTGAGATCCTGGATCTCGGGCACAAGGACGATACCAGGCCTCATGCACTCCCAGTACGGTGCCTGGAAACTTTGGACCTTGGCAAGGACCCTGGCGGCATCTTTATTGAGCATGGGGATTTCCATCTTCGGTGGTGGCTCTCCCATCAACGTGCGCGCCACAGCCACGGCCGAGGTCGAGATGGCGTGCAGGTTGTAGCCACCTTCCAGGCAGACGGCAACCTTTCCGTCAGCTAACGACATGAGCATGTGCGTCATGTGGGCATAGCAGGTTGGGGTTACGAAGCAACCCCCGAGCTCGTCGCCAGCAGCAGCGTCGAAACCGGCAGAGATGACCACCAGGTCCGGATTGAATTCCTTGGCGATCGGCATAATAATCTTCTGAAATGCAGCCATGTACTCTCCATCACCCATCCCTTGGTCGTGCCAGCCAATGTTGATATTCTTTCCAAGACCAGGCCCAGTGCCACAATGCTCCAAACCACCGTCCGGAATGTCTTGGTTCTCGGGCTTGCCTGGATAGAAAACACCATTCTGGTAAACATGAATCGAGATGTACAGAACGTTGGGGTCGTCGTAGAAGATGTTCTGAATGCCGTTGCCGTGATGAACATCCCAGTCCAGGATGAGAACCTTCCGGCAATCTTTGGGATATTCCTGCTGGCAAATCTTGACGGCGACGGGCACGTTGTTGAAAAAGCAGAATCCAAGAGGTTGGTCATACTCAGCGTGGTGACCGGGTGGTCTGATGACTGCAAACGCATTCTTGACGTTGCCTTCGACGACGTGTTTGCAAGTGTCAATCGCACCACCGCAAGATAACAGAGCTGCAGTAAACGTCAAGCTACCGACATAGAGCGAGGCTCGTCCCTGGTCGTACTGCCTGCTTGTCTCTCTGAGGGTCGCATAGTCCATGGTTGACAGTTTCTCGACCCAGTGATAGTGAAGTGGTGTGTGAGTCGTCAAGATCTCTTCTTTTGTGGCCTCACGTGCACCGATCCTCCACATGTACTTGGTCGGTGTATCGCGAAGAACTCGAGCTACGTTCGCCTCTGGCCCGCTGTAGACCAAGCCGGCTCGTTTGAAAGCCTTGAAAATCTCCTCTATGCGGCGTGGGTCTTCTGGATGGTGAGGCGTGGTGCCGAAGTCGGCGTTGACGTGGAGCTTCATCCGGTCATCATAGCAACATGCTGTAGGTAGCAGACCTCGTCTACGCAGCTGATTGGCAGGATTCTGCGCGTCCGCATCTTCGTCGTAGTCTTCATAGTCTTCTTCTCCGTCCTCTTCATCAGAAGGCGTGGGGTCCTCGCTCTTGGGGTCTCCGCTGGCAGGTCGACCAACACCATTGGGCGTCGTCGTGTGATTTGAAGGCCTGCCGTCCCCGCCCATAACGACGTCTTGGTCGACACCCTCCATGGCGGAAGGGCAGGGTACGTCGCCTAGCCCAGATGGCGCTGTTGAACGTGATTTGAAGGGAACCAGAGCAAATGCGAGGTACCTGAAACTGTTATATTCAGTTTGCGCGAGGGTGCTGTAGCTACGAGCCTTAGCTCTCAATGGTAGGGCCGTCCTAGAACGCGAGAGAGTGATGCTGATATGCTTGCACAGCGGTGCGATGTCTGTCGCAGTGTCAGTACAGACGGCCGGGCCATGATCTTAATGGGGGCATAGAGCTGGCTGGATGTGTAAAAGATTTAAAAGCAGTGTTTCTCCCAGTACAGCGAAGCTGCGTTGTAACGTGGCTGAAGAATTGCAGGTCTCGGGTCAACCTGACACCTCTGTCCTTCAACATTCTGGTGAGAGATGATAGAGGCAGCTGCCCAGGACATGCTTTCCTTGTTATCTCTTCCTCATCGAGTCCCAACCAATGAGTCCCAGACACCCCCCATTTGTTGCTTCCGCCGTCTGTCGGAAAGATAGAGAATCAGAAATTCGATCACCGACCTTGAGGGGGCAAAATCTGACACTGGACAACAGAAGGGCCGGCCAAAGTCGTTCGCAGTGCCGTCCTACAAGCGCAATGTCGAACACCGCGGCGCGCCCGTCGTTAATGGACGCTATGGCCTCGTCGCAAATGTGCTCAAGGGTTCAAAATCCTGTCATAAGGCAAGCAGTCGTCGATGCGCAAGGAAATGGCGCTGCGCTGCTGGACGAGGGTTGCCGTGTAGGACGATTAATAGGTAAGTGGCCGGGTATGAGTGAGTGGACGAGATGGGAGGCTTCGGCCACTGACAAGGCGGGAGCTGGCCACAAACCCGCCGCCTTGCAGGGTGCACCCGCCACAACAGCCCCCTGTAGCCGCAGCCTTGCACTAAAAGCACACGGTCTCGCAGCCAGGCATCTGTACACTCACTACCTACCTAGGTACCTCGTCCGGAAACCAAACTGCAGGCAGACAATATGGATTTACTGTTTTCGAATGGAATGATTAAATCTGAATTAAACGTAAAGTAAATCAGCCCAAATATCACGTTGAAAAATTCATGTGTCATCGACCTGGTCACTTGTCACTTTTGACCTGGAGCTCAATATCCACAAGTGATAGGCTCGTCAAGAACGGACTTATTCACCGGGATATCAAACGCGATAAAGTTATGATAATCTATGGACGTAACAAGATCTGTCTAGTCTAGATCGTCTCTCAACGCACGCCGTGTAAGCTGATGAAAGTGGTTTCGTTCTGCGAGGCTCCGGCCGTCATCTCCCGGCGGTGCCCAGTCATTCCTCGGTCGCTGGAACGCTGCTGGGGGTGGTATCGTGCCGTCGTGGCTTCCGTCATCGTTGAGCTGTCCGTCAAGTTCGCTAGGATTATCCACGATAATCCCAATGGTGTTCAGGTCTGCAATTTCCTCGAGCCACGGACGTTCGTCCAACGCCGACTGAATTGCAGCCCAAAGTGATTCCTGGTCCCGAGAAAAATTAGGATGCTTCAGGTTCACATCCGTAACGAGACGTTTTCGAGGGTAATTGAATATGTTTTCAAAGTAAAACATCAGATCTCGCGGGTCAAGCTTTGCGTATGTGTCTACTACGCGCTCGCGAACGGTGGTCTCTATCACAGTGTCGAGTGGACTGACATCCTGAACCTATCGAGTTTGTGTTAGCGAGATGTACAGGCTCATCGCCGGCTACTATACTGTACTCACGGGTTCCAGGTTTTGCTCCAGGTTAGGGAAGATGTAGTGCCGTACGAGCTCTTTGACAGCCCCCAAAAGATCTCTCATCTCCATCAGCTCACGCGACGCATAGAGTCGCATTTGACTGGTTCGAATATCGTTGACGAAAGACTCAGGTGGGCCGCTTCGGGGTCGGGGCAGCTCGCCGTGGAAGTAAAACGCGTAGAGCCACCAGCGATAGAGAGCTCTACGAAGCTTAAACCTTTCGGCCTCATCCAGCTGGCGGCAGTCTTCGGGCGTCGAGAACCAGTGTAGCTGTGGATAGAGCTCTTCCCATTGCCGCACAATCAGACAATACCTCAAGAGAGGGTCCAGATCTCGGGCCGTCATAGTAACTGATCGCGGCGGCGGCAGTATACTTGTTGGCGTAGGTTTGCCATGGTTCAGGATTTGTGTGAACAGAACCTGTTCGGGCGAGAGGGCGACATTTGGATGGATACCACCTCGTGACAAGATGATACCGGTCATATCCCCTGGAAAACGCCTTAAAACCACTCTTCGCGGCTGGAACGTGTCCCCGTACTGGATTAAGTCCTGGTCCGATGCCGTATGGACTTGAAGTAGCTCCGGAAATGGACTGAATTCGCGCTGCAGCACCGGCAGTATAACAGCCGCCTTGTTCTTTTCGAGCAATCCGCGGAAGAGTGTCGTGACCCGGGCCAGAGCAAAAATGCTCCGGAGGTCAAGTTGCTGATAAATATCAAGAATGATCTCGATGGGGAGCCCTTCGAGCCCCTCTAGCCTGCCTGCTGTCTCAGAACTCCATCCCGTGGTATCTGACGGTCCATGCAGCGCGTTGAGAAGAGATGAGTATGTTGTTGGAGTCATTTTCAATGCCGAGATTGGTTGTCTTCTGCAAAGATTTCTGAGACTTGCGGCGCTGCCGTCAGGCGTGTGGATGAGAGACAAGCAGAATCACCGGCAGCCGAAGATATCTGATCCCCAGCGACGAATTTGGCTGGTAGTCCGTCAAAGTTTCTTGTAGCTTAAGCACCACGCTCAAAGCTGCAGTGTCAGAGGCAAAACAGAAGACTCTTGGCGGCAGAAACAGAAGCGTTGAGTTCTGGAAGAAGAGTAAGTTACGTGGGTATTCTCGACTGAAAGGGAATTGAGACGTACTGGCAATATGCAACATTGTACTGATGAAGCAATCAGTTTTCGTTTTCTTGGACCTGAACGACACTTTCCTGGGCTGTATCGAGTACTGATGCCTCCGAATGCCCGAGGGTAGAGTGGTCCGTGACTGCCACAGAGGGACTACCACAGAGAGAGGGCTGACTGGATTGTTGCCTGGCTTGGACTGGTAGAGATAGTCTCACAAGAGAGCGCAGACGTCGGCGTCTGATCAAGGAAGCCTTAAATAGAAGGGATAACTGAGGAGATTGAGGCAAAATGCCCCGTGTTGATCTCACAAATGACCTCAAGTCACCAGCGAGACGTGAAATCGAAAGGCCTATTTTCTGACCACCCCGGCGTTGGGGCTATTAACGGCAATGAAGCGAGCTGGCATCGTTTTCTCGGAAATTTTGGGTTTCATCGAGCCGAGCTGATATGCTTCACAAGAAGTCATGCTTATTCGGCGGACGCGAAGGTGCAAGTGACATCGTAGCTGGGAAATGCGCGCACCCTAATTGTACCAGAAGACGGTGACGCAGAGGGACATCCTTTTGCTGACCTAAGCTTGTCCTAAGAGTCAATTTGGCCATCAGCCCCATGGCGACTCGCCAGGATAGGATAGCCCGTCACTTGTAATTGTGGCTGGAACAGTTGGAACGAAGCAACCAATCACCGCAAAGTATACCGACTAACACATTGTGAGAGAGCATCTTTTACACCGGTTTTCGCGAAAAGAATTTTGATATCGAGAAAAGCCTTCTATGATTACACGTGGTATTTTTATGCGAACAGGGCCTTAGTGTCCAGCTCATCCTGAGCAACTGACTGGCCATCCTTGCTCCGAAGTCCCAGGTCCTTCTTCTTCGACAGTCGTTCAACCGTCTTCTCAGCCCTGGCGTTGTGCTTCGCAGCAACTTTCCTCCTCAATTCAGCACGTACGAAGTTCGGCGAGACGTAGGACTTCGATTCAAAGATGACCGGGCCGCCGAGAGACCCGTCGAGGGTTATTATCGGCGTGAAGGTCGCACGGGGTCCGATCTCGACGAGAGAAGTGCTGATGCTCTTGCCGCCCTTCGACTTCTCGACCTCCGTCTCGTCTCCGGTGGCCTCCGTCTCCTTGATCTCGTACTGGCGCATCCAGATCTTGCCGTCGAGGTAGGAAAAGGACACGACGTGATCGACGAACGGTTTTGAGCGCCTGGCTCCCTGGGGCACGTTGAACATCTGCTGAAACAATTCTTTGTAGACTAGAACGGAGCTTTTGTTAGCAGACGAACGAGACAGAAGCATGTCGGCGATACGCACGCTGAAGGTGGGGTTCGGTCTCGAACGCTTGGTCCCAACTGAGGAGAGGCCTGGATCCCTTCAAACAGTTTCCTGCGAAGTGCAGCTCGAGTTGCGTAGAGACTAAACCGTCAATAACTGTCCTGTAAGAGCAAGTGGGCTGAAAACGTACTGTTTTGCACGTGAAACTAGTTTCATACAAGTTAGGATACTGCAGCACAACGAGCGCGGGAAGGACTCACTTTACAACTGGGGCCATTAGGCGCCTTGGAAATCCACATGTACAAGTCCTTTCCTTTCCGTGCCTGCAGACAGGTCAGCAAAAGCGGAAGCATTCCAAGAGATTGACGGGGCACCTGCTTCGAAGTAGCAAATAAGGTTGCAGTTGTACAGCTCGGCAAGCTCGTTCAGACCATTCAGGTTGCCCTTCTTGTCGTATTTGACGTCCCTGGCACTCGTTAGCCTTTTACCCGGGCCCCATTTGTCTCAATCGTCTCCGGCCTACCGCTTGGCATGGGGCATCATCGTGGCGAAGTCGTTCATGAGGTGACGGTGCCTGGGTAGAAAACAAGTCAGCACGAGGTCACATAAACGGCTCAGTAGCATGGCACATACCTGTAAGTGACACCTCTGCTAGAAAGCAGAAGAACCCTCCGCTTATTGGCCTTAATGACAGTGCCCGAGGCGGGCGCATCGCTCTTCTGGCCGGTCGACTTCGACAGGCTCTTGTAAACAGACGCCATGGCGATTTACGGTGTTGTCGTGCAGCGCAAAGTCGGTTTTTGCTGTTTTGGTAAGTTCGCGACGGGCCAGGCGGAAGAATCCTGGTCGAAAAGCCTGGGGAGGGAGAGTTGGTGGCCAAGGAAGAGAACTGCCCAAAATGTAGGCCCGCAAACGGTTCGTGATCTCGCGCGCAGTGCAGACCGAAGGATGAAAAAAAAAAAGGCCGGACGTGATTTTCTCCGGCGATAAGGACCTTATCGGCAAAGCGGGGCGGATACCCCCTGCGTCAGCAAAAGTCAGGCGCCGCTAGGTACTGAAGTCAGTGGGCAACTCGGGCTAGGGGGAAAGAAACTTTGTGGATCACAGCAGCTTGCAGCCCACCTCGAATTACCGTGTTGCTGTCATGGATGGTTCAGAACCGTCCTACAGGACCCCGGCGTGCTTTCACGGCTCCCATTAGAATCTGAGGCGTGCCAGCCAGCCTGGCCCGGCCGATATTTCTTTCCTGGAATAATACCTAGGTCTTCATCCATCTCCCCATATCTTGACAGCGAAGCTGGTCTGTGGTGCCCACTGTGAGAGTGGACGTCGGAACAAACTGTACGTAGGTCTTCAGAGTCACGAAGCGGCCAACGATGCGACCCATCCGTCCCATGTCACATCGTGAGCCCCGACCCTACAGGCCGATGTAGGTTCCGCCGCAAGGGAACACAGCGACATCATAAGTGGTTCGCATCTTCCTCGGAAATCGTGGCCGTCTTGCGTACGCCTTCTCACATCAGCAGAACACGCCAGCAGCCCACCCAGGCATTAAGATGGATTCATTCAACTACGTAAGCATGACAGAGCGATCGTCAGAAACGTCAAATCCCAGACAAGCCGCACTGAGCCGTATAAAGGAGAACAAAGGAAAGGCCGAGACTGTACTCCGTCCCCTCAGAAATCATAAAAAGACTCGTTGGATTCCTAGTCATTCCTCGATGCAACAGTCCCCCCTTGCCCAAGTGACATACAGATTCCGAGGCGTATGACAGACGCCGTGATATCGACTGTAGCAGCCCTCTCAGGGGGCTGCGAAAGAGGTTTCAAGGGGGGTATGCGTTTAACAGCACTTGCCGCCCTTGTCTGCGCTGTCGTCCGCGGGCTTGCTGAGTGCAATACTAGGGCCGGTTCCGATCGAGGCCTGAGCTCCGTCGCCCGAGTCGAGGGCTTTGCTCGATACAATTCTGTAGATCTCTGTTAAGAAACGTGATGTCAGTACATGTCGAACGATTGGATGGTAAAAGTATTTTGCACGCGGTCGATGCGCAGAGTTGGGGTCGAGTCATACCAGTCAGGATGTTCTGGAACGCAAGCTCGACGTTGCTGGCGTCAAGGGCAGACGTCTCGATGAACGAGAGGTGGTTCTCGCCTAAATGCCAGGTCAGCATATCCAGGGTCCGCAATGCTTCTCCTTTGCTCTTTCACCGCAACGTACTAGCGAAAGACTTGGCCTCCTCCGTGGGCACGGCTCGCAGGTGCCGCAAATCGCTCTTGTTTCCGACGAGCATAATGACAATGTTGGCGTCGGCGTGGTCGCGCAGCTCCTTCAGCCATCGTGTGACGTTCTCGTAAGTCTGGTGCTTGCTAATGTCGTAGACGAGGAGAGCGCCGACAGCACCTCTGTAGTAGGCCGAGGTGATGGCGCGGTATCGCTCCTGACCGGCGGTATCCCAGATCTGTGCCTTGATCGTCTTGGAGTCGACCTGAATGGACCGGGTGGCGAACTCAACGCCAATTGTGGACTTGGAGTCGAGGTTGAACTCATTGCGGGTGAATCGACTGAGAAGGTTGGACTTTCCGACGCCTGAGTCTCCGATCAACACCACTAGAAGAGGTCAAATGTCAGCATGCCACTCGGTGTCGTCGGGACCACCGCGCGATGGGGTCGGGAGGTCGGAAAGTCGTCGGCGCACCTTTGAAGAGGAACTGCGAGGGCCATCGGGTTAGCGCAAGGAGGGGGAACAGGTGCAGGGAGAGAGGGGCGAGCGCCGGTCCCAGGAGGGCAGACGACTGCGGACGGGAGAACTCACGTCATATTCGTCGTTGGCCATGTTGGCGATTTGCTCGAGAATGCGATGGACAGGTGCTTGTGAGGATGCGGGATCGTAGGTGTTGCGAAACTAGGACTCTACGGCTCGATGGAGGTGTGCGCGGCCCCGAGAGATAAAGCAATTGAGTGAAGTGAGAGGCAAGGCAAGGCAAGGTGTACGGGTCTGGAACTGAACCAGACTGAAGTGGAGGTACCTACATACCTACCTACCTGCTACCTCAGGGACTCGGGTAGGGGCAGCGCAGTTTGAGTGGGTGGTTGTGTTGGCGCAGCAGCTTTGGGCCGCTGGGATTGGCTCAGGGTCAGCGCTGGGGGTGGTCAGGAACCAGACCTGCTAGGCGTGATGTGGAGCAGAGAACTACTGTAGGGGCCAGCTGGGGCAGGTAGGTACCTGGATATGCACTAATGAGGTTTACGGGTGCCTTCGCAACGCAGGTTTACACCTAGTGTAATAGTAAGGCAGGTACTTTGTCGTGCTGCCTATGAAGTACCTGCGCGCTAGGCACCTACCACTTTGTACTATGTAGGCATCCAAGCCTGGATTACCTCTCCTCCCTGAGATGACGACGTACTGCTTCTGGGGTCAAGCGAACGTGCCTCAATTTCGGGGTACCAAACAGATCGAACAAAGGCGAACGAAGACGGGTCCTCCAGATCGCCAGAACTCCAGAGCACTTCTACATCGGAGGAGCTAACGAAAGGACAAGACGCGGTGTTTGTTTTGACGAGTTGGAGCACTGCCCAGAGATAATGTTAGCATCTTTAATGGAGGAACTCCCTGCCTCGGATCCATGGATAATACAAGTCGCGCGGGCTCCGTAGAATAGCCAGAGGTCGTCCGAGGAACCTCACATGAACATGAACAATGCAAGTTCCCTGCCCACCTCAGCTTTGAGGGGGATGCTCCACGTTCCGGAAGTGCTGCAATCCGCTGAGCCACACCACCACAGGGCACGCACCAACCACCACTTTCACCTCGCTGTTCTAATGGGATGCTGTCGTCGGCACCCGGGACTGTCGCGTTTCACTTCGGGGATCACGTGTTCTGTCGCTTTGGTAAGAAACGCCTACCACCTGTTCACCTCAAGAAGACGCAATCTTCTCCGGCCGGTGCACATAGCGAACTGTACCACTGAATGACGATGACGAAATTTTGCGAATGCGTCAGGCGCGGGGCAGATTCAATGAAACGCAAGGTTTTGAAAGATGGTGCTGAAGTCCAATGCTAACTTCATGGGAATCACATTTTTTGTATTAGGGCGAAACGAACTTTCCAATGCTTCTATGGTCCCTTCCAACCAGCTATGAGCGCACTGGATGGTGCTCCCGTCTTGCCTACTATTATCAATACGCACTTCATTCACCCAACCTTAGCTAAGATATTACGCCAAAAGTCGAACGCGTCAAGGTCGCGCGTTCCTTCCCTCTCAACTTACAGGAGGTCGAAATAGCCGCTTTACAGTGTGAGCTTCCACGCGACCTAGGCGCCTACCTAGTTAGGCTGCACAGGCAGCTTCCTGTGGGAACCACCACCCGTGCCTGCCTACCTAGGTAGGAAGCTACCTCTATTCAAGCTTCACCTACAGAGGTGTCCGTAGTGTGCAAAGAACCGCTGCCTACACTACCTAGGTCCATACTACCTAGGTTTATCCCCTGCCTCAGTACCATCTCCGCGCCACCCTCATCTCCAAAAGTCTTTGCTTGGTCAGTCCGCCATCTTGACGCGACTCGGCGCCTACCGTCAACGTAGCGTACTCGCCGTATTTCGGTCGCACGGCCAGGGATCCCCTGTTGAGAAGCGTTGGTACTCTTAAGCGCCAGATTGAAACCCTCACCTTCTGACAATTTCATCAGTTACCTTCATCTATTGAAGTCTTACCAGACCACGGCGACGGCTGAACCGTCAATCGGCGCATTCTCACGTCTCGAAACGTCTTTGAGTGAATCTGGGCCGACGGCTCCTCTCCGTCCAGCACTGGTCGGCACATCGGTCTGAACCGCACTCTCAAATAGTCTGCTCTTCCTCATTCACAACAACAACGAGCGCGCGGTGGCCGTGCACCTCAATCAGGTTGGGCCACCCGATCAAAGCGTCTCTATGGTCCCCTGGTAATGCCCTCCTTGACTGCCGTGCGCCAAAATTGCCATGGGCACTCCTGGTCTCTTCGTGGAAGAGCAGCACTCTCCTCGTCAGGAGATGGTCGAATCCCCCGGCCCCATCAAAGAAGATGACGAGATCTCCCTCACCTCCACTATAGCCTCGCAACACGACTCTGACGAGGAGTGGGCTGTGGAAACCATACACTACGAGGGCGTTGATAAAGGCCAGCCCTACTACCTCGTTGAGTGGACGGGATTCCCAATCGAGGAAGCCACTTGGGAACCGAAGGCAAACGTACTGGGTGAGCTACTTGAGGAATGGGAGGTCAAGAAGCAAAAGATAGCTCTAGGTGATGAGAAGCCTTTCGACATTAAAGCCTACCAGGCTATTGTCGATAAGCGTGCAAAAGAACGTCGCGAACGCCATCGTCGACGCAATCGCGAACGCAAAAAGCGCGGCTTGGAATTAACGACCTGGGAGGACGAGTCCGAAGAAGATTGCTATCAAAGCGATGAGGATGTCAGTCAGGACGACTTCAACGCCGTATTTCCTCCCCCAAAACCCACGTTACGGCAAAAGGATGGAGAGGATTATGTCGACAACCGAGAGAAGCCGCCGCTAAAGCAGTTGCCCGAGGCTAAAGAAAAGCCTGAATCCTCGCGCAAACGCATCTCAGCCGAGGAAACACCCAAATTGCCAATCAAACGAAAATCATCCACGTTACTGCAGCAAAATCGACCACAGCAGACCTCGACCGTGCCCAAAGCGACCGGGTATCAAGGAACTGCTAGGAAGCCAGCAGCCACCCAAGCACCCAGCACTTCAGCGACAATTCATGTGGCCTCCCCGCCATCAACAGTTTCGTCACAGTCCATTCGGAAGGCCAAGAAAACTCAGGTCGGTTCGAGGAAGATGATCAAGTCCTCGCAGAGTAACGTATTCGTCGGCGGTAAACCCATACGCCAATATAGTCGACTGGCCGAGAACATGGTAGACACGTCCAAGGATCCCCGGATGTTTGCAAACCATCGGATCAGGAGAAAGGCAGAATTGCAAGGCCGAGACAGGGCAGATCAAGCGCCTGCCAATGTTCCGACCACGCTCTTCAACATCAGCCGCGGCCCTCCCCCAGCTCCTGGCACCAGTTCTGCTACCACCGTCCCTCGCTCTGCGTTGAAACGTTCAATCGACGATTTACCGACAAATGCAGCCAGCGATTCCAGTTTCACGACATCAGAGAGGGCAGATGCGACCTCGGACCAGCAGCCCTCAGCACGGCCTGCGACGAAGAAACGTAAATCTGTTCAATGGGCAGATGGTGTTTCTTTCGTCGATGAGCCAGAGTCAATGGAAGTGGATGGCCAGCCTTCAGGCCGCCCGAAAAGGCTCAAGTCTCCGGAGCCAGCAGAGGCTCTCAAACGCCAGCCCCCAGCTCGTAAGCTGTCGATAGCGCAATATCAGCAGCGAAGTGTTGGGCAGAACGTCGATAAGCGCATACAACTAGGACCCGCCAAGACCAAGGACATACTGGTGACATTCGAGAGTGTGAGAAATGAGATCGACAAGTGGCATCTGAGTTTTACAGAGCAGGAACTGCTGCGCTTTACAAGAACCTGCAATGCCAGCACTTTCTCTCACCAAAGAAACAGCGTGCTCGATCGTGTTCTTTCGCAAGGCAATATCAGACCGATGTCGCCTGGAGACGAGGTCGTCATCAACAACGCTGCCGAACGGTTAAAGCTAGGATCCTTTGGGGCTGCCTGCTTCCATGACGACTTCACCATACTTATCTATCCCTCTGCATGCGAGGACTGGAAAACCGCTGGGATCGACGCTGATGCCGCCAGTCCGGCGAATGGGGTCCTGAAGTACGTAATATACAAGCCAAAGAGTGTTGCCGCGAATCCGTTGCCGGAACGGAAGACCAACACATCAAAGTTGGCAGATCCGCGCGCCTCTGTCCTACAAGGACTGCTCCGACTGGATTATCACAGGCTTACGCCACCTGGGCTGCGAGACGTGCGCCACAACTTCTATCTCGCATTCCCTCCGTCGAGGGAGGCAATGCTCGATACTGTGGGCGAGTGGCTTCATGCGCAAAACCCGCATTGTAGAGTCTTCTCGACAAAGACATCGGGAGACTGGACTGCGTTCACAAGCTCGAATGTCGTCACCCATGGAGTAGTTATCGTGCACGAAGCAACTACGGATTCTCTCCGGCAGTTTCCAAACGTCCTGAAGCTCATTATGAACAGCCAGGTTTACATGTTCTGGTGCATTGGCGAGTCTCTTCAGCAGCGTCCCATGTATCCGTCCATTCGCTCTATCCATCACGGGACGGAACCAGGAACGTTCGAACTCACGCGACTCTTTCCACACGGCAGTGCTGTTCTGGTTACTCCCAGTTTTCTGATTGCCGAACCGCACCATGCTCTCAGGCTCTTCGAGTGGTACAGCAAGACGTGGCACAAGCCCACTAACAACACAAAGATTGTCGCAGCATTCAACCTCGGCAAGTTTCTTCGGGACCTCGCACTCGACTGTGCCGATCAACGCAAGGGCTTGTTGGCTCACGGAAACGACAAGCAGCTCTCGGACTCGGCTCGAGAGGAGATGGCACTCAAAGCAAAATTGAGTCAACAGGACTGCGCTGAGCGTTTTGAAACCTGGACTATTGTCGACGGCCTTCGACAGCTAGGTCTGGACAGTCTGGTGCCTGATGAACAACTGCAGCCCATCATCTTTGCGGAAGAGTGCATCGATGCCAACGATGAACAAAGCTTGGTAAACTGGTTCGGCTGCTGGTCGCAGACTCGCCTGGACCAGTTCCGGAAATTCCATGTCATAGGCACGGAGATTGGAACTGAAGCCCGCCACGTCATCAAATACGAAGACCTTCCCATGTACGAACCCGGGACGGAGCGCGATCCAGCTGTTGAGATGCAGCCAGAAACGGAGGCCCCTAAAGCTTACATGCAGCCCCGCAGACCTGTCGAGCAAGCTTTAGGTGCTGGAAGCAAGATACTGCTTACTCCGAGCTTTCATAACATCAAGAGCTTTCTGTTGCCGCTGTCAAAGGAGATGGGAAGGCCATTTGAACAGCACGGCAGAATTGTGTCGTCCGTTGCAAAACTCTTCGGCTATCCGGTTGCTTACTGCGAGGATGTCGAGAAGACAGCTGACGCCATGGGTGATTTTCACCGGGATTTCGCAACTTATAAGAAGTGGCTGCAATTCCCATGGCCATTCTTCGCGAAATCGGTCCCGGAGTACTTACCTGACGGGATCCCTGAGAAATCACCAAGGCTATTTAACACATACATTGCGTTCTTCTACACACCTCATGGCTACATATCGTCTGAAAACAAATACCAAGGGCGCCATCCGTGGATCGCTGTGTATCGGCCCACGCTTCCACATTCACGGCCGTGGAGAGCAACCGAGCTTCTCATCTGGGACTTGTCGGCTGATGAGCAGTTTCCGACGGGCATCGTCCAGGCATCTCAACTGATACCGGCTCAGAAGCAGCTGATTCAGTATGTAATGGAGCATGGCGAAGTGAAGAACCCGAATCTCCGCCTTGAGAGAGTCTGGTACGGAGGTTTCCAAACACCCCCCGTCGAGTCGCCGATCGACGCCACGTTGGCTTTTCTGAAAACAATGTCGAATGATGTCTCGTTCTACCTGCCATCCAAGGACATCCACCTTATGGAGAGGGGCTACCGCCAGGTCTCATTGGGTAATGAAAGCCACACTCCCGCTGAGCCGGTCGATGCGATGGAACTTGATCTTGCAGAGGATGTACACACTGCCGAGGGCGATCTTGCCAGCAAAGTCATCTTCCACCCACCTCGGAGCCCGAAGCCGCTCCGCTCGAGCCGATGCGAGAATATCCTGTACAAATGGGTGAAGGATGTTGCCAGGAGAGATCCCACAAGGACGGCATTTTCGTACACGTTCAAGCCCACCTTGGCATGGTATAGGACACAGAAGGCCGAGAACCGTCACTTTGAACACATCAACGTCGCTACATACCAGCGTATCTTTGAGGCTTTGAGAGTGACAGGCTACGAGAGGCCACCGAACTCCGAGAGAGAGAAGCAGCGGAAGCCATGACATTTTTACATGGAAATGGTTGAGGGCGTGTTGGAGGATCATCTGGAGGCTGAAGGAGGAAATGTGTTGCGAGGGACGGCAGTTTTTTTCTCTTGTGGTTGATAGCCGCTGTCGTGCCGCTTCTTTCCCGGACGGTTTCCCAAGGCATGCCACACCGAAGTCTGTATGGGCCCTTGCGCACATATTTGCAGAGAGCATCTGTTAAGGTAGCCGGTTGGCAATTGGCATTGTAAAAATAGTAAATCGAGAAGATGTTGAGAAAATATTTCTTGTGTGTCGCGTTCCTAATCGAGCACATTGGAGGCTAATGTGGCTCGTCTTAGATGCCTCCCCTATGCCGTTTTTCTGCCAAAAAGAACCCGGTCGGAAGCCGAGAAATGACAAACCTCACGATGCACAATCAACGAATTCACGGCATTTCCAGGGATTCCACGTGCTGGGTACTTGGACCAAAGAGCATCCACGTTCACATTATCCAGTCGTCCGCACATATATGAGAGACCGCGGTCCCCTTCGTGCTAGTCATCAAGAGGTTGCTAATACTGCCAGGATTGGGCAGGATGCCTCACTACTGCGCCTACCAAATAAACCCTGTTGACGCCAGCCCAAATCTCGAATAGAAAAATACTTATACACAGGAGAGAAACTTTTCAAGCCGAAAAACATGGAGATATCTTCCGTTACCTGACGGAGGCGGGGAAGTTTCTCGTGCTGAGCAGCACTCCCTTGACGCGCCGGATATTGTCCTTGGCCTTCTTGATCTCGTCGTCGGGCTCGTTGGAGCGGGAGCCGTAGCCGTACAACCCGCCCGTGTACTCGCGGGGCGACGGGTACGCCAGCTGGACGAGGTCGTCCTTGAGCAGGTCCATCTCGGTCTTGGCGTGCGCGAGGTCCTCGGCCTCCGTCACGCACGTGTCCCTCAGCTGCTGGGCGTGAAGCTTCATCTTGGAGAGCTGGACGTGGTGCCGCTCGCCCGGGGTCTTGGATTCGGCGGCGGTTGTCGAGGAGAAGCCTGTGGCCTCCGGGCGCGGCGTCGAGGGGAAGGAGGTCTGCGTGCCGATGTCGCGGTGGAAGAGCTCCGTGGGGTCGTCGAACTCACTCGACTCGTCCTGCTGCTGCTGGGCATCGGCCGCGGACTTTTTGGAGGCGGGGATCTCGGAGACGGTGGACTCGAGCTTGGAGACGAGGGCGGAGAGCTTTTCGGCGGTTGTCGCGTGGAGTTCGACACGGGCCTCGGTCTGGGTCTCGACCATGGGCGCCACGACGAACTTACTCGTGCCGTAGAGCAGGGTCGAGAGGCCGGCGAAGGCACAGAGGGTATTGACGATGGCGTTGGCGGTTACCAGTGGCGGCGGGCGGGTGGGTTTGGTGAGGAACTCGGGGTACGTGATAACGGGGGGGCTGTCGTTTTGTCGTGGGAGGGTAATTTCGTCTTGCGGTTGTGACTGCGGCTGCGAATCTGCTGCCTGGGCTGGTGTTGACTCTGCGGGTTGAGGGTTTGCTGTCTGCGCAAGCTGGGCCTCTGGTGCCGGTTCGCTGTCCAACAGCTGGACAATTTCAGAGGACGTCAGTCCCTTGGTCCTGAGGAATTCCTCCTTCTTCTCTCTCGGCTCATCCTTGATCTCGTCATCCTGGAGGAAGCGGCGGGCAACCTCGAGCTTGTCTTTGGGGGCGTCGTCTGTAGTATCTTGCGATGCGGGTTCCGGTAGTTGTGGTTCGGCGGCGCTGCTCTGTTGTTCGCGCTGCCATGCGGGAATGCCGCTACGGCTGTCGTCAGAGTCGCTCATTTTGTGTGGTAATAAGAATTCCCTCTCTTCTATAAAAGAATGAACGTCTTGCCGAAGCAAGAGGGTTTGTTGGTATCGAGCACTATGTATTGCGAGATGGCTGGCAAGGACGATCAATGGCTCGGCATCTGTGACCACATGCCTCGGCTGGAGAACCGCGGAAAACGGAATGCACGCCCGGGGTGGAAACGGCAGTGCACCCGACCATATTTCACAACGGCCAGCCACCGTCATGCCACAGCAGTTCAGGGGTGGCAGTGGGGAGTGGTGGAGCCTCAGGTGTTCAAATGCACGGTGCCTATGGTGCCCACCATTATGGGGTTCCGTTTTGACCTCCGGCGCTCCAGCGGACTTCAGTGCCTGTTGGAAAGAGAAACTGAGTGAAGCTCTGCCTCGCGCTGAACCTGGAAAAGCGCATCGCGAATATCGTGGTACCGCATTTCGAGAACCGTCCCATCTATCTCAAGCCCTCATCGTTGCATTCTAGATTTCTAGCATTCCCAGAAGCTCTTCTGTTTCACGCAGGGAGCCCAGAAACCATCCGATTTGCTCGCTGCGCCGTCACCGACGATCTCTGACCATTTCGCTCTCTTTTGCCTCACCGACGACCAGCGTAATACCGGCCAACTGCAGACCCAGAGCGACTGGGGTTCAAGGTAAGATCTTTTACCAGGCTAACGACCCCTTTCTGGGTAAGACGAAGGGGAGAGTGGACTCGCTAAACGGGGGACAGGCGCCGAGCGTGCAAGACATTGTGAGGGCGTGAGGAAGAGGATAGACGCGGAGGCGACGAGATCCAATCGCCAGAAAGTCTCAGTTCAGGGGTCCTATTTTTTTGCGCGCAAGCTTGGCTTGGCCGGGCCACAGCCACCTCGCTCTACTGCGACCGCGACGGCGATTGCGACTGTTACCGCTCTGTACCTTGCTGGCCAGCTTGCTTGAGGCGATAGGCCACCAAAGGAAGGGGGGAAACACAATCCCACTTGCCGTTGCTTTGGTATTGCGCGCGTCAGTTTTTTTCGAGTGCGGCTAGCCATACGTCTCTTCCCAGAAGGGTATCTCTATCAGTCGGTAAGCCCAGCCATTTTCATCGCAGATTGCGAACTTTGTTTTTCCTCCAGACAAACCCATCACCACCTCACACTGCACACGCCCCTCCGTATCACATATCATAATCATATCAAAAACGGTTCGGCCGACTCAAGTGAGGCAAAAAATCAACGCGAGGCTGCAAATCGGCGCCTCGGGGAAAAAGAGGGTTAAGTACTCGCTCGGGCACTCTGCACGCCACCAAGATCGTCTGGTTTTACTTCCAGAGGTTGAAAGTGACCGTCGGATCGAGATCCCGACACCAGAATGCGAAAGTAGGGAGAGGGAAAAGAAGAGAAAGAAGCGCCCGCACGTGGTTAATTAAAAAAGGCGAAGGCGCAAACCTACAGCTACATCCGCCTTGTTGCTTGCATCTCGGCCTGCTACATACGGGACTTACCTCATCTCCCGTATCTAGGGATCGGATTCCTAGCAGCGGTGCCACCTCACCTCACTTTACCCTTCCTTGTCTGGCCCTACGCCCCCCGAGCTTACCTTATTTCAACCTCCCGCGTTGCCAATTCTGATAAAACATCCCCCCGCCGGCCATCCCAAAAACACAAACACTCAAACTCACAAACCCCAAACCTTTTCTCTCCCAATCCAAGACATCTCATAAAAGCACCCAAACACGTGCGAGGAAGAAGCCGCCCGCGCGTCAACTGCAAACCAAGCAACCTGCGAGAGCGCCTTCACCTGCATACCCCATTATCACAATGTCTTCACGACCGCGCCGCTCGGCGGCCAAGAAGGCTTCTGAAGCACTTGTTGACTGGGCCGACAGCGAAAGAAGCAGCAACATGTCTACCCGCGCCCGCCGCTCGGAAGGCCGCACCTCCGGTGTGTCCCGCGGTCCGCCCTCATCCCCGGGTAGTGAGCACCTCAACCTTACCGTCAAAGTGCCCGCGAACAAGCTCCGCGAGGCTACCAGCGCCAAGGGGAGGAACGCTACGGGCAACAGCATCTCTGTCAACAGCGCCAGATGGACCACTCCACCCCGGACCCGCGGCGTGAGAAAAAGTTACGCCGTGCAGTCCGACAGTGACGAGGAGGAGGAGGAGGAGGATGAGGAGATGGAGGACCCTAACGACGAGGATGCTGAGGGTGATGAAGACGACATGGACGTAGACGCCGAGGGCGAGGAGGAAGA
The DNA here is from genome assembly GCA_014235945.1 of Colletotrichum plurivorum. Lineage (NCBI taxonomy): Eukaryota > Fungi > Ascomycota > Sordariomycetes > Glomerellales > Glomerellaceae > Colletotrichum > Colletotrichum plurivorum. Next base: position 154,384 of record WIGO01000073.1, read on the forward strand.
CGCTGAGGGCGACGTCGACATGGACACTCCAGCACCTACCATCAAGATCCAGCTGCCTAAGGCCGGTAAGGTCACGCCTAGGCGTCCGGCCGCGGCAAGGGTCATCGAGGACGACGATGACGATGATGAAGAGGAGCTCAGCGAGATTGAAGTCAGCGACCCCGAGAACACGATGAATATGAGCATCGATGTCGGGGGCGCTGGCGACGACGATGAGGACGACGATGATGCCGAGGGCGAGGAGGAGGACGCTGAGGGCGAAGAAGAGGATGCCGAAGGCGAGGAGGAAGAGATCGAGGTTGCCGACGAGACCCAAGGACCAGATGCTGAGGGCGAGGAAGAATTGGACAGCGAAGACGGCAGCCGCGAGGGATCTCCCGACCTATCGAAGATGACCAGGAGACAGCGGGCCAGATTCGAGGATGAACCTCAGCAGTACATGAAGCTTTCGGATGGTAAGAGACAGATCGGTTTCCCCGTATAACCCATCAAAGCGTTGGCTAATGGAGGCGTCACAACAGAGGTCCAGGCAAAGAAGGTCTTCACTGCAGAGGAGTTGTCCATGAGAAGGGCGGAAATGGCCCGTCGCCGACGCAACCTGTCTGAGAAGCGCAACGAAGAAGTCAAGGCAAGTTATCAACAAGCTTCTTTGTTGCTAGTCCAAGGTTCAAAGATATGATGCTGACTGCCCGTGCAGATGGAAACCATCAACAAGCTCCTGAAGAAGCAGGCACCCAAGACCAAGGGCAAGGGCCAGGCTACTGGTGATGAGACACCTGGCAACGAGCCCCCGAAGCCGGATGTGGCATTCGTGCGCTGGGTCAGCTCAAAGAAGGGCAGCATTATTGCTGTGCCCGACGAGATGCTTGGTGCACCGGTCGGCAAGGTGTTCATCCCTGGAGGCCTCAAGTCTGGAAAGATGGTCGAGGAGGTTGCATAATTTTGTATTGGATATATTTCCGATATTACGGATACTGGCATATTTCATCAAGAGGAAATAATGCCTAGTCAAAAGGCACAGGGAGCTCGAAAGAAGACACGATCGGGAGCATCGTGGGAGATTTGCCCCTCATTGGTAGGCGGCGTTGGGCGAAGATTGGGCTTGTTTCGCAGCATACAAGGTTATCGGGGTCATTAGTTTTGCTGGGTGTGAATGAAAGGATGCTGTTCTATCCTCCGCCTGTGGTACTAGATCAATACTTCCATCAGAAACCAGCTCCAAGTCCGTACAATGCGTGTTGGTGAAGTAAGGGTAGCTTTACTGATTCCGTGGTGAAAAATGAAAAGTCTATTTTGTGAATGACTCTGTGTTAAATCTCCCCAGAAAACATTTCTTCTTCATTATAAACTTCAGCCTCCATTCCGCAGTTGACATCGATCATGATACCTCTTCTGCTCTGATATAGGTTTTTGATCATGAGTGAACATCAACTGTCTTTGATAGTTGCCTAGATGGGAGAAGAAGAAAAAACTGCAGCCTCTTGCGTCACTGCCTAGTATACTGCTGCCATTTCTGCACAACAGAGCCTCAGTCACGGAGTCCGCATGTCAAAATCGCCCAGTCGCCCCGGAGATGGCCGTCAGCTCGTCTATCCTGCGTGGTGTTGATGCTTCCATGTGGGGTGACGTGACGCGATGGTGTCCCCGGCTGGGGGCGGCCGGCGGCAGAGCATTAGGTAATCACGAATTTTCGGTTACTGTCCGTGGACCCTGTTGCCATGGTCATGTGGACTCCAAGAAGGTCCTATTTTTTGGAGGCTTCAGCGAGCGTTGTTGGTTCTTCTCCGCATTACTGCATGCTTTCTCGCCCCGTCTCAACGGGCCAATCGCATGCGGGAACGGAGAAGGAATCAATGACGGGGGGAAAGAACATCGGGCCAAGTCCGGAGGCGAGAGACAGACGAAAAGACCTCGGGCGAGAGCAGCGATGGTTGTTGGATGGGTGTTGGCCGTTTTCGCAGCGGTTGGTAATCAAGTTCGCGTTATTGCCCTCGGTTCCTGTTTTCCCTTCCACACCATATCACATCTCTCTCATGTCAGCATGCCGACATAATATGTTTGGGGGTCCTGATGTGCGTTAAGGTGGTGTACAATCTGCAGGCTTGGACAGGCATGGTAGGATTCAGGACTTTGTGCGCGTCGCGCAGGTGCAGTTCATCCCTACCGGGACCAAACCGCGGAGTCAGCGCACACCAACCAAGAAAACCAAACCCCGGATCTGCGCCCTGCAAGAAGCCGGGCGGGGGAGGTGGGAAGAACGTGATGGTTGGCAGGGCCGTGGGAGGAGGACATGTGAGGAGGCACGGATGGCGAGCAACCACGAGAGAAAAGGTGTGGCCAAGCAACCCAAGCAACCAGGCTACATAGTATTACTATGTGATGGCTCGGGTGCCTCTGGCGAGGCGAAAATCAAGTACTGTGTATGTGTATGCTATTACACATCCTCTGTGCATACATCTGCAGCTCGCCAGAAATAACGGGCATCAAGGATTGACCCCAACTAGCTTGCTTGCTCCAACCTCGGTGAGATGAAGACCCCAGAGGAAACCTGCCTGTTATCTCCGAGGCAGTTACGCTTCACTGCCAGGCGTACAGAGTACTATGGTATTGTTCGCCGTGCCGCCAAGGCTGTTGGCATCATGTTGGCTGTCTGGAGGTCTTTGGACGTCCAAGCCTGCGGCCTCGATGCCGAGATTGCCATGGCTCAGAGCTTGGCCTATGGGTCCGATCACGAAATGCGTACGGAGTACGGATACTACACTATGTAAGCGTTAAGTAGATGGCAAACTTTTTTCTTCTTTCCCGGCCAGTGCAGGGCAAAAAGGCATGTCACATCTCGTGGACCTCCCCCCCCCCCCCCCCCACTTTGCTCTCGTGCGCTCCCGTGTTGGTGCTCCAGTGTCTGTGGAACAAGGCCACAGATCGTTAGTACCTTACCTTGCTCTTGCTCTCTCAGCTCCCGCTGTCAAACAGGCACTTAGTAGACCGCTATAGTAGTGCAATACCTGCTCTCAGATACTTTGAACTGCTAAGCCTCGGGTTCCTCCATCTCGCGAACTCTAAACTAGTTTAGAGGGCAGGCTAAGTAACCGTCTTATTAGTGCCTAGTTGACAGGCACGGTGAGGCGGGCGCACCTCTCACGGCCCAGACGCAGCCGCCAGAGATGCATCCGACATTTTTAGTGATGGAACCCTGTTGCTCGTTGCCCCAAGAAGAACGAAAGAGAATTAGAGAAAAAATGGCACCGGCAAACTGGGGTGGACAGGCAGGCATATTGCGCCTCCGATTAGCTCGGTCACGGAGGGGAAAAGACGAGAAAAAAAAGGTAGGGAAAAAATAATGTGCCAACAGACGAAGCGACTCGGAATAACCTTTTTTTTTTGTGCCCACTCGACAGACAGGCAGACAGACATCAGCTCCATCTCATTGTTGTAACAACAACGTCCAAGGCCTTGTCGTCCTCGAGAGCCATGGCGTTTCCGTTGCCTGTTGAAGCGCCAGCCCCAACCTCAACCTCTATCCCAGCATCAGCACCAGCATCGGAAGCAGAGACACAGGCAGCAGAAACAGCAGCAGCAGAAACAGCACCAGCACCAGCACCAGCAGCTACTGCAGATCCTTCAGCTGTTGCATCCATGTCCGGGCCCGGCCAAGATCCTCACCCTGCCCCCGGCGGCGACAGCGACACCGCTTCTCCAACAGATCAATTGCAAGGTGAGTGTGACTGAGATCCAGGCAAGACGCAGAACGCCCTAGCCTCGCTCTGTCGTTTGTTTTTCCTCCCCTCCCCTATGACCTCTTTTGTTCTCCCCGTTCCCTGCGTAGGCGACCTCTTGTTCTGCCTCCACCCGCATTCTTCTCCAGAAACAGGAGAGGGAAGCAACCGCGAGAGCGAGGGAAACAGGGTCACCACGTTCTGGACCGTCTTGGCCCCTTCCCGCCGTCCACACGCTTCCCTTCCCATTCACTGCCTATTCCCTACCTCGCCTTACACGATGCCCGAGGGTGGCACGCCCGCCGCATCCCAGACCCCCTTCCTCTGTATTACCTAGTAGTCCCGCCTGTGTCTGTTATCCAAACACCCTGGATGCTCTGCCACGCATGACTTGTGGGTGCACGGCACAAAAACGACGAAAAGGAAAAAAAGAAGGGAAAATAGTGCAGGGCCATCTTCATGACGAATTCATAACTGACAGGTCCAGCCCCCTTGGAAGCCACCATCAGGCCACCCACGGCCGCGGCCACCACCCCAGAAATCGGCGCGCTCCATCACCCGCACCACCAGCCCACCCCGCACGCGACTGCGACTGCGACTGACACTGCTACTGCTACTCCTCCAGCCGCAGCGGTCATTGCCGCTGCCACCTCCACCACCTCTACCTCCACGGCTCTCGTGCCGGGAGCTTCACCTACGGAGATACATCCCAACATAATAAAGCAGACGCCCTCCCTCGATTCCAAGTCGCCTCCCATGCCTCCAGTCTCCTCCCCTCCCCCCTCCGACCCTGCGCCTGCGGCCAACGCCCAGCCACAACACCCCACCTCTCCCTCGACCTCCAAGATGCTCTTCTCAGACATCTACAAGTCGCCGCGCTCGCCGCTGGCCAAGTTCCGCCATTCCATGTCCCAGCAGCCCCTCACCCTGGACCTGCCCGACTACGACCCGGATCTGCTCAGCAAGGACAAGGCGAAGCAGAAGGAGGCCGTCAAGAAGTACCTGGCTGCTAAGGTCCGCAACGACTGGGAGTTTATCTGGCCCCCCGTCGTCTCCCCGCCGCAGCCCCAAAATGAGGACGCTGCCGCACCAACACCAGCAGCTGTTGCTGCGCCCGCCGCCGATGCGCCTACCCAAGAGACGGTAGAGCAGCCACAGGAACCTGTCGAACCCAAACTCGAACCGACACAGACGATGACGACAACGGACGGCGAGGCGGCGGTCGAGACAATGGGCAGTGATGAGGATGACGAGGAGGAGGAATTGTCAGGCAGCGACGCCGAGTCCGTCTACAGCACGGTCTCAGAGGATCCGGCGCGCTTCAGGCCCCGACTGGAATGGGTGTCTGACCTGTCCGACGAGGAACCTCCCCTGCCTCTCTCCCTGTCTCCCTTCCGCTTCGACAGCCCGGACGCGATCGGCGCAGCAGTGAAGGCATCCGTGGCGGAGAAGCGCGCCCAGCGCAGGCGGGCTCTGCGCGAGGAGATGCAATGGAATGAAGGCCTGGCATGCTTCGAGGCCAGGCGCAATGCTTGGACGGGCGCTCGTACGGTGCGCGTCCGCGCCAAACCTACCTCTCCCACCCAGACGTTCTCCCCGCTGTCGCCTCGCCGTCTCTTCTTCCGCTCCTCAATATCGCAACCCCCGCCGGCGCCGCAGGGCTCTGCCTCGCCCGCGTCCCCGTCCCATTCCCTCCAGCAGAGGCCGAGCAACGACGCCTCCACCGCCGTCGTATCGGACGGCTCCGAGCTCACCAAGGAGCTCTCCGCCCAGAAGTCCAAGGAGTCTGCACGGTCGACGGCGTCGCCCGCGTCCGTGACATTCCCCGTCGAGACCATCATTCCCGTGCCCGCGCCCCTGCTGCCCCCAGCAAACCCAATGCGTGCCTCCATCACCCCCTCGGTGTACATCTCCCTGTACGAGAAGGTCATAGTCCACACCCTGACCCCCTCGTGCCCGGTCAACCTGTCAGACATGATTAGGGCGTGCGTAGTCGGCTGGAAGCGGGACGGCGAGTGGCCCCCGAAGGCCTCGGCCGCGGAACCCGGCATCGTCGCCGTGCGGCGGAGGAAGAAGGCGGCCGACAGCCAGAACACCACCACCCGTAGGATGAGCTTCGGCTTCTTGAGTAGGGGAGAGAAGACGGGCGCACAGGACGAGGCAGGTGGCGGCAAGGGCATCCGTAAAAGCTTGCAAAAGGTCCTCGGCCTCGGGCACCACCATCCGTCCGCCGGGGGCGCAAACAGCAACGCGGCAAACGGGGCGGCGACAAACGGTGCAGTCGCGTAGAACGAGTGCAGAAAAGAAGAGGGGCGACTGGCTCTCAACGAAAGGACATGATGACGTTAATGAAGGATTAATTAATTGGCTATGATGATCCCGGACTTGTTGATGGGGGAAGGAGTATACCAAACGTTAGCTCAAAGCAGATAAGGAAAGAAGAAGTGGGCATTTTTTGGAAAGGCCAAACGGAGGTAGCCACCCGAGAGATGGGAAAGTTGTTCTAGCGACATCTGATACCCTTTAGCTAGGAAGTTAGAAGGGACCTGTATTTACGGCCGGTATCCGACTCTAATGGACGTACAATCTGAATATCATCTACGGGCGTGGCGGTGGTTGCTACAAGTAGCTTCTCGTATAGGAAGACATGCTCGAGTTCATTTTGACCGTGTTATGTCAGTTGTTCACTGGCTAGGGCCTTGATGCTTCAACGGCGACCTGGGGCATTAAGTTTGTAGAGGCTGTTCGCTGTGTTTTTGTCAAGTCGAGCGTGCCATTCGAGGGAAGATTCAGGGTCTTTTGGTGGCGAGGCTATCGCCGGTACATCAGCCACCATCTCGCACGGCAAGTTTGACATCCGGCACCTACCCACGTCTGCGAAGTGAGGTTTTCCTGTCCTGCCCATTCTCCATGTCGAGTTGGAACGCGAGGGCCAGACACTCTGGCGGTAGGTAGGTGATAGATGACATCAAACGGCCAAGGCTTTGGACAGGCCGACAACGTCTGGATCTCGTATGTGACACTGCCCTTCGAGGCTTAATTTTGACCGTGTTGAATAGGCCGCTCGGCCCTACTTTGGATGTTATATTGTAGAAGCGGTGCTTTGGATTCAGGCTTTTGTTTGTTGTATTCAGACGGCAAAACTCCAGAATATCACCATAGAGAGGGTAGGTAAGTAAAGATAGGACCAAAAATTACGATTTCAATACTTGGTTCTTGTTACTGTCTGTATTGCCACTGTTGTCCGCTATTGTTGCTGTCGTCCGTCATTGTTGCTACTTATCCCATCGAGTGCTGCTGGACCCCATTTTCGCCAAGGGCGGGGTGAAGCCAATCAGGGCATCCAAGTCCACTTAT